>PVJC01017601.1:0-32270 GCA_004026665.1 Murina feae | reverse complement strand
CTTCTTAAAAATATATTTTGGTGGCCATATTATTCAGGTAGTGAAACAGTGATTAATGATGTACTTCTCATGCAATAAAAACAAAATATACATTTATTAAAAACAGCACAGTCAAACCCCAAGTAAACTTAATTGTATGTTGATTTATGTCATACAATTAGAGTAGCCGTATATCAAACTGAGCAAAAATCAATTACAGCTTTATGGTTTCCCTGAAATAACAAACATAAGGCACAACAACAAAAAAATTGTAGATTCTCTCCCAACAGGTTTTCCACCAACTAAATAACTTCCGGTTTCTGCCTTGGTCCCTGGTTTATTTCCCAGGCTTTGGTATTGAATTGCAATGATTCTAACTTTGTAGGAAATATGTGTTTGTCTGATGTTCCTATAAACAGGGACTGTACACTTTTTATTATCCCTTTTGTGTATATTTATATATCAAAAGCAATATTGATTCAAAGAAAATTGCTCAGTAGGCTAATCCCAGCTGACATATTACACATGCGGAAACTGAAGTCATGAAGTCCATTGATGAACATGTCCACATAGAACTTTAAAATTCATGGCTAGATTAAACATGTGGTTAGCGTGAGAATAAAGCATTTTATTTCTTTTGGATTTGTATTTATAGAGTACATTAAATTGACCTTGGTTTAAAAATAATACCCAAATAACTGAGAAGTCAGAGGCAACGCTGGTGTTTTCACTCTGCTTCTGAAGGCATACATGAGTCAAGTAATTCCCCTGGCATTCTTCCTGCTTTCCAGGTTCTTCACCTGACATTTCTGCTTTTTTCCTCCTCAGTGCACATTTCTGTCGTGTATTTTTAATGCAGAGTATGTGCTTTGAAAAAGCACCAACTGGAACAAAGCAAGTTGATACTCCCTAAAAGATTGGATGTGAGAAAGAATCATGGGTGACTGTCTGGTTTGCCTTGAAAATGCGCCGAGAATGGAGTTCTGCTTTCTGTTCGTTATTAGTTGCAAGGTGTCTGTGGAACGAACACAGGCCTGTGACTCCCCCGTTTGGTCTGGTCTTTTTGACCTTCTGATGCACATGGTAAGTTGCCAGCACATGGGAGTTATAAAGAACCGTTTGTCAAGGAATTGTGAAATGGCTGGACAGTGGCATTGATATAAATGAGACCTCGAAGTATTTTCATAGGCACAGCTGGTTTTTCCTTCTCCATCAGCTTTTTAATTCATGTTAATCACTTGAGCCACAACCTGCCCATAGTAGTGTAACAACCAGTTTCCCATTCTTGGGACCTGAAATTAGCAAATCATGCTGGAGTTTTCATCTGGCCAAATCTACATGTGTTTCCAAACACTTGAAAGACATCGAGAACCTTATAATCCAAATGCAGATACCGACTTTCAGCTCTCCTAGCCAGAGAACTTGGTGGGTCCAACTTCCCGACACTGGTGGGGTGGCTCTTGCGATAGCTTTAGAAAATGTGTTTTCCAAGACTCACACTGGAGAGTGAGTGACATTATTGGTGTGGAATTCTATTACTAATTCTATTCGAAGTCCCAAGATGCGCAACGTGGATGCCGGCAGAGCCCAAAGTACGGCCCGTGTCCCAAGCTTCAGTTCCGGGTGGAGCTGAGTCCTACAGAGCATCAGGTAGATTCAGCTCACCAGTGTACTATGTGGGTGCCACCCGGGTGCTGGGGAGCGTGTCCCCTCCAATAGGAGTCCCAGAAGTACAGGCAACCAGGAGAGGCAAGCGAGAGAGAAATCCCTTTGTTCAGGAGTTTAAATATTACTAGTAAATCTCCCCTCCTTTGCAGTGGCTGTGCCTATTCTGGCTACTGACTTGCTCCCAGGTAAACATCATCCCACGTCACCCAGACCTTACTGAACATGCTCTGTTGTCCAGTCCCTTCCCGCAGTAAGCTGCCAGGAACAGACTTGGAGAGTGTCAACTGCATAAATGGCACACCTATATGATCTAGTCTTCCCTTGACTCCGTTCCTGTTCAATAATAACCAGATTATGAGAATGGTATCACTTGTATCTTTCTCAATAAACCCTTGCTAAGCCACCCCCCCCCAGAGAGTATAGTAGTTAGTGAAAAACGTGACCCCCTTTCCTGGTCTGGCTGAGTTTTATTTGATTGGTACGTACAGTGAGAGCACTCCAGTGTGGACTTTTTGCCCAGCCATTGCACCTCAATGTGGCCTTGAAGTGGGGATGTCTGAACTAGCCCCGGGGAAGACTCAGGTGTCAGCACAGCCTGGGACAAACGGAGCCCTCCTGCACTGCTCATAAGACCTTGATATCAACCAGAGGATGCCAGCCAGACTCCCATTTCCTTCATGATGAGTTCCCTAGCAAAGACCTGGACACCTTATTGTCGGCCAATTCAAGATTAGCTCAAAATCACAGCTGTTTATCAGAGAACATGAGAACACTGAGCCTCGGAAAGCTGTCTATTTCCCTCCCATCCAAGAAAATTCCTCTGCATCAATGCAAAGTAACCCAAAAAGACCATCACCAATCATAAACTGTCAATTACAAAAGATCACTAGGACTACGGGGCCACCTGTCCTTAGATCCGGATAACAATAGGAGTGCTCAAAATGGCTCTCCGAACACACAAGGTCTGTCCTCCGGATGACTCCCCGTGCCCTGGAGAAAGCGTCTCAGCAACAGTCCCTTGATGTGCGGACCACCTCAGCGCTCTGCTCCATAAATACTGTTTAATGGTTAACTGTGACGCAATGACACAGCCCCTGAGTTGTTCTGGTTCTGATTTTTCTTTTTAACATTCCCTCCTGTTCTTCTCTTCTACGTTCTATCTTTACCCTGCACTGAGTCCTCGGCCAGGCTGTATCAAAATGCATAGCTAATGTTTGCATTGTTTCGTGGCCAGCAAAGTATGTGCACGTTATCTTTTCATTTGTTACTGATTTCAGAGATGAAAGGAGAGAGAGAGAGAGAGAGAGAGAGAGAGAGAGAGAGAGAGAGAGATCAATGATGAGACAGAATCACCAATTGGCTGCCTCCTGCACGCCCCACGCTGGGGATCTAGCCCACAACCGGCTGGGCCCGACCAGTTTCATAGGTTTATGTTCAGCCTCTGAGCCGCATGGCCAGGCACATGCTCACATATGTTACCTCGCTATAATATTCACCACTAAACTGAGAAAATACCAGTAGAAGCAGCAACACTGAAAACATTTATGCTACTTTATAAAAGCTGCACGCCTACCTATACCTACAGCTGCATTTTCTTTCTTACTCATAAATTTTCTACAACTAATACCTAATAAAATCGCCTAGAAATTGAGAAGTGCAAGTAAATTATGTATTAACTGTGATCTGGAATTTAAGGTGACACATTACAGTGATGATAAAGGAAAAAGTTGGATTCTAATAAGAAAATTAACAACATTTTGAGCATTTATAAAGTGTCTGACACTGCTATATGGTTGTCTCACTTGATATTCTCAAGAAACATATGTATCGTTATGTCTAACCATAGGCCAGAAAACAGATTTGAGAGTCAAGTTTAAAACAAGGCCTTCGGTGAAGTCAGATTGTCCTGCTGGCACTATAAGTGAGTTTTAGAGCAGCAAGGGAATGAATTTTGCCAACGACCACGTGTTTAGAAGACTTTGACCCTGGAGAGAATCCTCAGTCCTGAAGGCACCTTGTTACCCTGAGAAGGGGATCAGGACAGGCTACGACCAGACTCCTGATCTGCAAAAGTGTGAGGCAATAAGCATGTGCCGCTTTAAGCTGCGAAATGCGTGATAATTTGTTATACAGCAATAGATGGCCCACACTTGCCACAGTTCTCACAGTTAGCAGGTGTTGGAATCAGAAATGCTGCGTCAGAAAGACCAACTTGTATTTCGAATGAATAACTGCTATCATTCATATTTGGTAGAAGGAAGAAAAGATGATGAAAGGTAGATGATAAAAAAGACAGCCAGACAGACAGCTGGGTAGGTAGAGACGAAACACATACGGAGGTATTTTTATAAGACTTGGAAATACAAGGCTTCTGAGCCTCTAGGCTAGAAAAAGACTAAAGTCACTAATGCCAGAGGAGTAAAGGTCACAAATAGCACTTTACCCAGTGACGTAGGTTTTAGAAGGAAGCGTTTAACATCTAATATAATCTAATATAATAAAAGAGTAATATGCAAATTGACCATTACCCGAGACATCTAAGCCACGCCCACAAGCCAATCAGAGCTGCTGTATGCAAATTAACCCAGCCAAGATGGAGGCCAGCAGCTACAGAGCTAGAGCAAACCAGAAGCTTCTGTTGCAACTGCCTGCCTAGGCTGGCTGAGCCTCTGCTCACAGCCACGCCCAATAGCCAAGCCATGCCTCCCAGCCAATCAGAGCAGCTATATGCAAATTAACCCAGCCAACATGGAGGCCAGCAGCCATGGAGCTACAGCAAACCAGAGGCTTCTGTTGCAACTGCCTGCCTAGGCTGGCTCACCCTCTGCTCATGGCCACGCCAACCAGCCAATCAGAGTGGCTGTATGCAAATTAACCCAGCCAAGATGGAGGCTGGCAGGGCGGCTCTGCACTGGGAGCCTCCACGGCCGGCATAGCTGTGCCAGGTGTGTCAGCTCAGTGGGGGGGGTGGTCCGGCCTGGGCCTCCTCGGAGCATCCAGGAGCGCCCAACCTGGGTCCACTACCTGACTCCAGTCCCCAGGGGCCTCCACCAGGCATGCGGGAGAGCGGGTCCTCCACAGGGCATGCAGGAGCATGGGGGCCTCCGCAGGGTGTCCAGGAACACCCGTCCAGGGTCCGCTACCTTCATCTGCCCCCCAGGGGCCTCCACAGGGCGTGTGGGAGCATCTGCTGCACAGTGCAGAGAATCCGAAGCCAGTTCACTGCCCGGCTCCACCCTGGGTGTGTTTGCTCAGCAGCAGGGCCCCACCGAGGGATCCTGCACCAGTGTCCGCCCCTGGCTTGCCACCCAGCTCTGCGCCAGGTGTGTCCCCTCAGCGGTGGGGGCCCACCAGGCGTGTGCAATCGTGGGCCCTCCAGTGGGAAACGTCCAGGCCTGCACTCACCAGCCCTCCCACCCCCCAGTGCACGAACCCTGAAGGGGCTGTAGGCAGCCTGAAAATGGCCCTCAGCCCCTCACCCAGGCTGGCCAGGCATGCCAGCAGGTGGACATCCCCCCTAGGTGTCCCAGACTGCAAGAGGGCACAGGCCGGGCTGAGGGACCCCCACCCCCCGAGTGCACAAATTTTTGTACACCGGGCCCCTAGTTAGGATATAAAAAAAATCCGAACTTAAAAGTAACAGATAATGCCTGTGATAATTTTTTTTTTTTATTTAAGTAGAAGATGAGAATCCATCTTATTTGGCATTCTTAAAGTCATGCTTTGAAATTGTAAACAAACATTAAGTTGACATTTCGATTTTGAAAATTTTATTTTCCCAGGCAGCCCTGACAAACTGTTCCACTTTCCAAAAAAAGAAGTACAAAAAAACACATTAATTGTTGGCGATTAGCCCTGATGCAGTGCTTATTAGATGTGAGTATGAAATTTGGAAGCAGATCACACTGATGCAAGAACCAATGTTAACACTTATTGGCATAAGAACCTAGAGTTTCCTTTAAGTTCCAAAGCCTCACTTTCTCATTTGTAAAATGGAAATTATAATAACAGTTTCTACCTGCCACGGTTGCCATAATAATCAAATATATGTTACTGGTAATTGTGTGCTATATGTCTGTGACATCAAATGCTCATTAAGAAGTTTAATTTTGAGCCTGGCTAGTGTGGCTCAGTAATTGAGCATGTGCCATGCACCAAGAGGTCAAGAATTCCATTCCCTTTAGGGCACATGCCCAGGTTGTGTCTCAATCCCCAGAAGGGGGCGTGCAGGAGGCAGCCGATCAATGTTTCTCTCTGATCGATGTTTCTATCTCTCCCTCTCCCCTGCTCTCTGTCTAAAAATCAATAAAAAAGTTTTTTTAAAAAAGAAGTTTATTTTTGGTATTATTTTTTATCATTGATGGCTATTTAACACACAGACCCAAGAGCTGAGAGCAATTGGCATATACAAAAATCTGATTTAAACAACTTTTAATGATTTTGGTATCAGAAATCACCATACTCCTCAGATAGATTTTAAAGATCTCAGGAGCAGACATATGTAATTAACATCTGCTGTCTGCTAGGAACAATAGGAGACGTGTATCTTGTGAACCATCTTAAGACTTGATCTCCACCCCAACTCTCTGGCATGTGCACTAATACTTGATTGTATATGTGGGGAAACACCAATGCTGAACAGCTCCCAATAAGCGAGGATGAATAAAAGTACAAAACCACTGTTTTCTTTGATTCTGTTGTTTACACACAGCAAACAGCTATCCCTAAACGCAAATCAAGATTTCTTGCTAGCATCATTCCCAAAGCAGTGTTTCCCAAGCTTGTAACACAAGCAAAGCACTGGAAGCTACTGCCAGGTTGCTATGAAAAATGTGTTGGATCACTTATATGCTGGCAAGCACTCAGCTCAGAGGCAGCTCAAGGAGCTTACTGAATGAGGGCTGGGTTCCCAGACTTTTAATCCAACCCCTTGCTCATCGGGCTTCCACAATATGCAAAGCAGCCGAAAAGATGGCTTAGACAGTGAGCATTTTTAAAAGGTGTCCTGAGATGCAAAATTACACAAATGACTTATAAATAATACACTCATTTATCAGGTGAGAATGTCCAAATGTATACTACCTGTATGTCTACAAATCCCAAGGCAGATAATGGTCCAGGACTAATGTACTAATTAGAACCCTCTAAAGAGTTGAATGCAAAAGTATTTTAGGAACATGTTTGGCCCAAGCTAGATTATGGTGGAGACACTGAGAATGTGAATGAAAAGCACTTGACCCTGAGTATCCTATGGGCTATGCCTTAGCAATGCTATACTTTATGTAATTCTGTGACTGAGGTAGCTCCTGTAACATTGCCTATAACATATATCCAGGAAAAACTACATGCTCAACTATCCAATATTTTATACAAGCAGTTATACTTATTCCAGAATTGCTGATAAGACCCACACCTAGAAATTATTCTTTGGAACTGCATTCTCCTTGCTAAGGCTTTCGGAGCTAGAAATCTTTCGCCTCCCTTAGAGAAGGGAGAGTATACTATAGACGTTTGTCAAGACAATCTTTGTTCAGACATATTGTCCTTAAAGTTATTAATATTCTAACATCCAATGTTGGTCTGCAAGAGGAAATCACTACATACTTTAATATGTATCACTACATATACATATACACACACACACACACACACACATACACACACCACACACACTGAGTGGTCAGATTATGATGACCACCCCATCAGTACTTCGTTGGGCCACCTTTTGCCTTCAATACTGCGGCGATTCTCCTTGGCATTGACTCCATGAGATGCTGAAAGGTGATGTGAGGAATCTGACATCATGCCTGATGAATAGCACTGTCCAGTCCTGTGAGATTTGATGGTTGTGGAACCAGCTACCTGATGGCTCTTTTAACTTTGTCCTACAAATGCTCAATTGGATTGAGATCTGGATATTGTGGGGGCCACCTGAGCAAGGTAAAGTCTCCCTTATGTTCTTGAAACCACTCCTGCACAATACGAGCACCATGGCATGGCGCATTGTCTTGTTGGAAGAAGCCATCTCCATTGGGATATGCCATCAACATGATAGGATGAACTTGATTAGCAATGATACTTAGGTATGTTGTGCTATTCAGACATTTATAACAGTCTGGCCCTCTAGCAACTTCAGTGAGAAATTATAGCTAATTTGCCTACAAATGTCAGGTGGTCATAATAATCTGGCCACTCAGTAAATATATATTTTTAAAATACACAGATACAGACACACCCAAATTTATTTTTCATTGAGTATCTTAAGGAGCTTGAGTTTTGAGCAAGAAATTTACATAACATTGGCTTAAGCTAATGATGCTCAAACTCTGGCTTTGGAATTCCATTTAGTTTAGTCCAAATTGCAATTCAATCTTTACTTGGATTTTCTATCACTGTGTTGTTAGACTTACACAGTGGTTATCTTTTATTAAAACAAAACAAAACAAAAAACGAGTAGCCTGGTGCACGAAATTCATGCACTGGGGTGGGGGTGGGGGGAGGAAGGGGCTCCTCAGTTTGGCCTGCACCCTCTCCAATCCAGGACTCCTCAGGGAATGTCGACTGCCTGTTTGTGCCCACACTTTTAACAGATGACAGCTCCATTGTTGTTTCTTCTCATGCTTAAAACCATTGGAATTAGTAGGTATACAAAGTGTGTATACACTTAAAGAGACACCCTGTATATCTCTGGTCAGCGGTGAAAGGAACCAACAGCAGATTTGGAGCCCCCAGACAGGGAATCTCGATCACTCCCTGCATGTCTCCCAATTCATTTTCCACCTTCCTGGGCAGCGGGAGATTCAATGTTTTCTTTCATTAACTCAGAAATACATGTCCTGTCACCTGCTGCCCGACAGGAGTGTGCTAGGCCCCAAGAATGCAAGGGTGACAGCGCGCTGGGGGATGTTCACACACCAGTGGGGAGGAGAGGAAGTGTGCACTGGAGGCCTGTGGCTTCCAGGTCAGCCAACTCCTGTGGCACAGCCAGGAGGACGTCAATCTGGCCCGCCACAGTGGCTGTCCCTGTGGTCGCACACCTTCTGGGCCAGGAGGCAGGACTTGTGCAGCCACTCTCGGCAGTGATGGCCTGCAGACCCTATGTCAGCTTGGCCTGCAGGCTCCACTTGGCGTGCTCACAGCTGCCACAGCAGCCATGGTGGGAGTACAAGTCGCCCTCCCCTGCCCAGAGGCTCTCGGCACACTGCCCACAGGCTCAGAACGGCCTGGGCAGGGCAGGAAGCCAGCACACGCTGCTCACCTGTCCAAAGTGACTGGGGCTGGGCCGAAGCCAGGCATCCCACCCCACCCCGCCACTCCTTGCCTCCACATGCTGTGCACTGACCCAGAGTGGCCAGGGCTAGACAGAAGCCAGGCGTCCTGCCCCACCCAACACTGGCTGCTCCGCCCCTGTGGGTGCTGCCCACTGGCCCAAATGAGCCAGGGCAAGGCAGGGCAGTGCAGGACGCCTGCCCCCAGCAGTTCAGCACCTGTGCATGTTTGCACTGCCCACAGGCCCGCCATCTTTGTTGGGTTAATTTGCATATCACTTCGATTGTCTGTTGGGGGTGGCTTGAGCATAGCTGAGAAATGGTCAATTTGCATGTTTCTCTCTTATTATATAGAATGGCATGTTTAACTTTTAAAAGTGCTGATACTTAATATAATGAATATATGTGCATTGCCTTTGAAATTTATATCTTTAACATGTACTTAAAAATCTTATTTCCACTGGGTATTTTAAATATTTCTTTTGATATTCATTGAATGTTTTCCACTAAATAAATGAATTTTCAATCATGAGAAGTTCAGTACTTTTATTTAACAAAGTCAAGGACTAGTCTAATGATGTTATCATGAGTGACTATGCATCATCTATAGTGTAAAGCACAAAATTTTATAACAATTAACATGCAAAACATTTTAGAGTTGCAATCCCTGACACAGCAGATATATAATGATTTTTCTCCTCTCATGATTGAGAATTAAGTAAACTCTACGGTCTTGAAATGCTTGTTATGGTTATTTCTTAGTTTTCTATAGTACGCCTCATTGATTCTCTAACATAATAATTGTTTTTGTCTTGGGAAAAAATTTCAGTGAGAAATTATAGCTAATTTGCCTACAAATGTCAGGTGGTCATAATAATCTGGCCACTCAGTAAATATATATTTTTAAAATACACAGATACAGACACACCCAAATTTATTTTTCATTGAGTATCTTAGGGAGCTTGAGTTTTGACAAACCTTTAAACATCTATAATAATTCTATAATAATAAAAGCATAATATGCTAATTAGACCAGACGTTCTTCCAGGCAACCTTCCAGACAAAGCTGCAGCTGCAGAGGCAGAGGCAAAGGAGGCCAAGGTAGCCATGGTGGTGGTAAGGGAGCCCCTTGCATGAATTTTGTGCACCGAGCCTCTAGTTATGTATAAAAGTAGCAAGACAATTTAAGTGTGATAAAAACAATTATCAAAAAAAAATTTGTTCAGCTTCACTGTTGGGTTTTGTGGAATTTTAACTCATTTTTGAATTGGAGCAGATTTATTAGTATGCCGAATGGATCATTATCAAGACAGTTTTAATAAACATTACCATGTACTATATAGCAAGGAAACCAAGATGAGTGTGCCAAAGCTTCATTCTCAGAAGGGTTGTCAATGCAAAAATAGCCTCCTCCCCTGGGCAAGATATTTGAGAGACTGATCAGCAGTCACCTTTACAAAAGAAGCAACCAGTTGTGGCTTTCAAACCACATCTCAGTGCTTGTTCCCAGACTAAAAATTATCTCTGCTTTCCTGGCTGTCACTTTGCGTGGCTATTCAATATTGCGCAGGAACTATTTCGTGACCATCTGCCACTTACCTCTTTGGTGCCAATCTCCGCCGCCATAATCACTATTTATTGTTCAAATGAACCCACCATAAACTGAATGCAGCAATTATTACATTTGGGTTAGAAAGCACCTTTGCCACAGTACGTTCTATCTGGATGACTAAAGAATCCGTCAAGAACAACCATAAGCTGAAAGCATTGCCCCAGGGGATTTTAAGTTGTGATTAAGTTCACGTCTAGTTACCATCATTAGCCCTTATTTTCTATTTAAAAAAATTAGTTAGCCACCCAAATCCCCACATGTATGTCCTAAGCAAATACTGACACAAAGCACTGATCAGATATGTTCAAACTCTGTGTCGTTTCTATTCAAAACTGAAATATCTTTCAGGAGAAAGAACTGGTTAACATAAAGAGGTATTGGATTAAAATTCTTCTTCTTGAAAGGCAATCCTATGGAGAGAATAAAGCAATCAATGCTGGTCAGCATTTAGAAGGTCTAGAAGGAAATAATGGACAGGTGGAGCAGGATGGGATTTTGGTGCAGAGAAATTGTTCTGTATGATATTATAATGGTGGATACAGGACATTACACCTTGGGCCAAACCTGTAGGTGTGTACAGCACAAAGAGTGAAAACTAATGTAAATTTAGTTACTATATTGACAATGGTTCACCAGCCCTAACAAATGTGCCACACTGATGCAAGATGCTAATAACAGAGCAAGTGGGGGGGGGTGTGGGGTGGGGGTCAAGCAGGGTGAGGATAGGGAATAAACAAGAACTCTTTGTACTTTATAATAAATTTTCTCTAAGCCTGAAAGTGCTCTAAGAAATAAAGTCTATTTGTATTTTTTAAAAATTCTCCCTTTCCTTGCATCTTCATGCTTTCTATGATTCTATGTATCCATCTCTAAAATTAAGGTTGAAATATATGAGGAAGAAAATTTTGAAAGACTGCTACTGAGGGAAATGGTCCAAACTAAAATGTCACAAGGAAAACTCAATTAGAACTCCTGTGTTGGTCTGTCCACTTAATTTTATTGTGGGTGGAACAGGGCTGGTGAGCTGAAATTTCCATTCATATCTCCTGAAGGAAACCAATCAGTTGATAGACAGGCAGGTGTGAGATGGCTGTCTGGCATTCCTTGAAACAATTGCTATATACAGACTATCAGTCCTTCCTTATGTCCTGGGCTGCGTATCACCAGAGACCCACTATAGTTGTTTGTTTTTTTGTCCTTTTATAGTGTCTCCTCATTTTAAGGAAGGAAATTTATGTTTCATTTTTTTAATTTAAATTCTTTATTGTTGAAAGTATTACTTAAGTCTCCTTTTTCCCCCACTGACCTCTCCTCAGCCACTCCCATCCCCCAGAATATGCCCTCACTCCCCTAAGGTCTGTGTTCATTGGTTATGCTTATATGCATGCATATAAGTCCTTCAGTTGGCCTCTTACCCACCTCCCCACCTTCCACCCTCCCTTGCCTTTCCTCTGAGGTTTGACGGTCTGTTTGATGTATATATACCATAGTATTGGTCCCATCTTTTGGGGTTATTAGAAAAAAAGAAATAAGTGTCAATCAATGGATGAATGGATAAATAAGATGTGGTTTAGATATACAATAAAGTACTTTTCAGTCATAAACAATAATACTTGAGTCAACATAGATGGACCTAGAGGGAATAATGTTAAGTGAAATCAGACAAAGGAAGAAATAGAAATCATGATCTCTCCTATGTGCAGAATCCAGGAGGAGGAGGAGGAGAAGGAGAAGGAGGAGGAGAAGAGGAAGAAGAGCAGAAAAAGGAGAAAAGAAAAAAAGAAGGAAGGAAGGAAGGAAGGAAGGAAGGAAGGAAGGAAGGAAGGAAGGAAGGAAGGAAGGAAGAAAGAAAGGAAGGAAGGGCAAGCTCACTGGGATTTAATTGATGGGAGCAAGAGTAGAAGGAAAACAAGAAAAAAGGCTTAAAAAATCAAGTCATATCCACTGACACTTCTAGACTTGCATGTACTAAGCTGAGATTTGAAAGGGACTTACTTATGACACATTCATGAGAGATGCTACTAAACACCAGGAATCCAGAAATGTGCCCTAAATGTGTCCTAACTCAAGCCTACATTCCCCATATTTGGAACAGCTACTTTACCCGGGGCTCATACTGTTCTTTTATTTTCCATATTCTACTGTTGTCTCTGATAAATGATGTTTCAGGTAATTAAATGACAGAGAAGAACTTAATGTTTCCTTAACCATTCCATTCTTTGAATGGAAGAAGAGAAGAAAATTACTTTGTTTAACTAGACACATGATGTGTAAATGGGCATGAACAAGCCCATTATCTATAACCCAAGGGCATTTTTTTAAAAATACACCTACAATAGAGTCACCCACATAGTCATCACTTCCAAGTTGAATTGTGAAACTTGTTAAAGTATAGATATGAAAACATTGCCAATATGTCAACCACCTTAATATCATCCAAACTTTCTGCAATTGCTGTATTTTCTTCTGTAAGAAATGTCAAGATTTCATCAAAAAATCTTTTAATTTGGATAATCTCCATGCAGTTGTCTGGCTATTTTCACTCTCTGGTTTGCAACTTCTCTTATACCAGTTGTCATTTCTGTAACCTTTCCAACAGCAACTGTGCAGTCTTGGGACCAGGATACAGAATGTCTCACTCAACTATCCTCCCACAAGCCATCTGCTCCTAGAGGCACCAACAACTGTTGGCTTTGGGAGACTCTCTGCAAAATGGGGAAGAAATTGCTCAAAATGATAAAGTAAAACTTGCTCAGAGACCCTAAGTCCCTAGCAGAATAGACAAATAACTGTCATATAAAGACCAATATTACTTAAGTAAAGGAGTTCAGGTCTAGAAAAATAAAATAAAACCCAAAACACCAAAACCCTTTTATTCACTCTTCTGTAGCCTTCACACAAAGTCACACATCAAAAAATTAAAATTATGGTACTAAATCTCTATAAACTTTTACAATATGCAAAACAAATGTCTACCAAATATGTGCAAACATTTACAATATTGACACCACCAAATATGGGAAGATGTGTATATTTTATATACACATCTGCGTATATATTTGTATGCATAAACACACATGCATAAAGATATAAATATACATACACAATCCCCAGCTCAACTTAATTCTTTGTCATAACTTTCTACTAGGAATTATAGTTAGAAACAAACAAACAAAAGGAAAATCCATTCCTAATTACAAGAGTAACGGCAAAAATTATTTTCTCTGTTCTTTCCAGTATTAAGGGGTCGGGGTGAGGGGGTGAGCTTCTGAGACAAGTACCAGTGTAAAAAAATAAAATAAAATAAAAAAGAACAGAACTAGGCACAGTTCCACATGATTCTGTTATTTCCTGAAAATGTTTCAGGTCTTTCATTACAATGTGCCCACATCAACCCTGTGCAAGAGCATGAATGGAACTCTATCTTCCTTCCGCAGCTTGATTTGGAAATCTTACTGCCCTTGAGTAATGAATGATCAGCAATTATTCAACTCATTTTTATGGGCAACTGAATTGTTTTTGGACAGATTCAGTGAGAAGTGAATGCCCTGAAATGTCTAATTAGTTTTAGAGTTGACATTGTGATTTCTTATAAATTTTATATGACTTCCCAGATAAACTTGTGAAATATGTAGGGCAAATGTTATCACTAATTTATAGAAAAGTATTTGGTGAGTCATTCAAACTCAGATACCAGAGACAGAACTTAGATTTCACATTTTAGAATTTCAAATGAGTCTAAATTCTATTTAAAAATTGTCTGGTTTGTTTTTTAAAAATAAAATGTGCTTTTTCTCTCCTAACTTTCCAAGATTATTTGTCATCATATCACCTGTGTGCATAAATAATAAATGGCTTGACTATGCTAACGAAAGGGTGATATGCTAATTAGCCTGGACATCCTTCCAGACAAAACCATGGTAGTGGGGGCTGAGGCAGAGGCAGTTAAGGGTAATTAGGCTGGCAGGGGAGAGCAGTTAGGGGGTGATCAGGCCAACAGGTGTGGGCAGTTAGGAGGTGATCAGGCCAGCAGGGGAGCAGTTAAGGGTGACCAGGCAGACAGGCAGAGGTAGTTAGGGGCATCAGGCCATCAAGCAGAGTGGTTAGGGGTGATGAGGCAGGCAGGCAGGTGAGCGGTTAGGAGCCACCAGTCCTGGATTGCAAGAGAGATGTCCAAATGTCAGTTTAGGCCTGATCCCGGGAGTCAGACATGGCCAGAGGGGTCCCAAATTGGAGAGGTTGCAGGCCTGGCTGAGGGGACCCCCTCCCACCTCCCCCTGCATGAATTTCATGCACCTGGCTTCTAGCCTACAATAATAAAATTGTAATATGCTAATTAGACCGGATGTCCTTCCAGACAAAGCAGGGGAAGCCCGGGTCCCAGGTGTCAGAGGAAAACCAGTACTGGCAGCTAGGGGAAAGAAGATCTACGCTTGCACAAACTTTGTGCCTCGGGCCTCTAGTAATATACAATTGAAAACAAATCTTTTTAAATGTCTAATACAAATTCCAAGATCTTAAAGCTATAGTGTTGTACAGGTCAAGAACCACATCTGGTTAGTCTTCCATAGCATATAATAACAAACAGTATGATGAAGTTGAAGTCTTATTTTATTTTTATTTTTTAAAATTTATCTTTATTGCTGAAAGTATTACAGATGTACTCATTTCTTCCCCTCTTAGGATATATTCCTAGAAGTGGGATCACTGGGTAAAATGGCAGTTCCATTTTTCATTGTTTTCCATAGAGGTTGTACCAGTCTGCATTCCCACCAACAGTGCAGCACATTTGCCAATGATACATCTGATAAGTGGTTAATTTCCAAAATATATAAAGTACTCATCCAACTCAACAGAAGGAACACAAACAATCCAAATGAAAAAATGGGCAGACACTTCTCTGAAGAGCACATACAAATGGCCAAGAGTCACGTGAAAAAAATGCCCAACATCACTGATCATCAGAGAGAAACAAATTAAATCGACAAGGAGGTACCACCTCACACCTGCCAGAATGACTATCATGAACAAATCAACAACCGACAAGTGCTGGTGAAGGCTGTGGAGAATAAGGAACCCTAGTACAATGCTGGTGGAATAAATCCTGTTTTAAACCCAGCTTCTAAAGATCTAAGTTGCCACACAATACATTAATTCTGGAAAGTAACTCATAGTCAAATACCTTTCCTACTCACTTCTTTCTGTTTTAATGATTTTTTTTTTGTTACTTTGACTAAGTTCACAGCCTCTTAAATTTCATGTCATTAATGCCTAATAGTTAATGCTTTGGTCTATTTAAGGCCTGAAGCTCAAATGACTTGGGCTTGGTGATCAGCAATTCTGTAATAGTGTGGCGTCTCTCTTTGGATCGCAGGTCTGTGAAGCAGAGTCAGCGCAGGTTTTCTCTCATATGTATTATTCATCACTCTCCGACTCAGAGGAATTTTCACAGACATAAAAGTACTTCAATTTTTTCTTTTCCGAGGAAACATCCATGTCTAATTGGGCTAATTACCACAGCCAGTTAACTCTCAATTATGTGGGCACAACAAAGTGTGTTCTTTAAAATTGTGTGATTGTCACTACAAGTGATCTTTCTGCAAATGAGTGACTATGTCAGACTTACAGGGTTGCTCTCTGAGGATTGAGTAATTGAAATCTCTCACTTGTTAGCAAACTTCGCCAAAGTGATGTCAACCGTGAGCAGTCCATTCCCATGTTTGAGACCACTGGGTCCAGCGAGGGGTAGTTTTGCCTCTGCAGGTGACACAGGGCAATACCCGAGACACTACTGGCTGTCGCACTGGGAAGGGGTACTGCCAGCATCCAGAAGATACAGGCCAGAGTTGTTGCTCAACATTTCACAGTGCCCAAGTATTTTGCTCAAAATGTCATAGGTGTGGAGGCTGAGAAACTCTCACTATTAAATATAAACTATGGATAATTATAATCCCAATAAATGTGTTTTAAATTTTGAAAAGCTGAGTGAAGTAGCTCAAGTTAACCTCTCACCTTTTAATATGTGATTTTATTATTTCCTATTTATTTCCACATTGCATATGCTTCTAGGCTTTTGGATGAGTTCCTCTTCTGTAATTGTCAGTGCCTAATGAGTTAGAGAAATGGCAATTATTATTTCTTTCTTTAGATTGAGAGGGGAGATCCATGAAGGACTAGTTTTAGATTCAGGTCATGTGAATTTCGGCAAACTGTTCTGCAACTCTTCTCCACTCAAGTTGTTGCACATAAAAAGAGAGAAATTACATAGATAGATTGATAGATGGATAGATAGATCAATAGATAGATGATTGATAGATAGATATATTGATGGCAGGTAGATGGAGTAGATAAGAAGAGTTTAAACTCCAGAGCGAGACATCCCAGTTTCACTACTAGCTGTGCCCTTTGACAAATAGCCTAACATCTTAGGAGCCTATGATTTTAAATGTAAAAAAATTATAAAATATAATATTACCTATTTTATTCATGTTGTTCTTAGGATGAAACACACAAAGCCCTAAGAACAGTTCCTTACATATAATAAATATTCAAAAATAGTAACTCTCCACATATTCATTACCTCTAATAAGCACTTTAAAATAAAATAATTTTATTAGTTAAAACTATTTTATCGTTTCTAAAACAGAAGTTTTGAAAATTACATTTTTAATGGCTTCAATCGATAAACAGATGTATCCAAACTTGCTCCTCTGTGAAATGAATCTAATTCTCAATTATTTCTGATCATCACTGTAAATGAGGAATAAAGATAAAATGAGTTCATTGCTAGCAAATCACGAGAGTTACAGATCCTGCTTTCCAATGTGTATTTATTATGGCACTTTTTGATCATCATTTGAAACCTAGAGTGAAAATAAGATGTCTGCATCATCAGAAAATAGCTGAATTAAGCAATGGTACTTTTTCATATTTTACAGCTATTAGTGTTTTTATGCTTCTGATCCAAATTGCCCAGGCTTCAGTCATTTATTTTTCCAGGCTTGTAAAGTGCTTTGGGTGATTTTGATTGAAGTTACTCATTTTCCATCACTGTCACTGATCAAAGTCTTCCAGAACTTCTCTTCTTCTCCACAGTGACTTAAACATGTCTCCCTGACTCCAACTTCCCGCTTTAATCTTTCTTATCTTACAACGTGTATCTCGCTCTGTTTATGCTGGTTTGTTTTAAATGACTCCTACCAGAGGATTGTTCTGTTATTTACTCCTAAATGAATAAATTTAACAGAGACAGGGATATATTTGTTTGTAAATATATAATGTAGCAATATCAAATGTATTTAGTAAACATTTAAGATATATATCAAGAGAGTTGTATTTTATTATGTTTCAATATATTTTTATTGATTTCAGACAGGAAGGGAGAGGGAGAGAGATATAGAAACACCAATGATGAGAGGGAATCATTGACTGATTGATCTGCTGCCTCCTGCATGTCCCCTACGGGGGATCAAGCCCACAACCTGGGCATGTGCCCTTGACTAGAATCGAACCTGAGACCCTTCAGTCAGCAGGTTCTATCCACCGAGACAAGCCGACGAGAGCTAGAGTCGTATTTTAAGTGTACAGTGGTATGAATAATGGAGGAACTGATGGGAAATCTTTAGGTGTGCCTTATATCAATTTTGATGTTTAAAACAAAGGATTCCAGGATTTTGCAGTGCAGGTTTATGCAAAGAAAGTTTGGGAGTTTTCCTCCATTTAAACAAGAAGCCCTTCAAACCATATTGATCAAATTATTCCAAGTGTAAATTCCTCATCTGCCTGGAGGATTGCCTGCTGATAATCTCAGGCTCTCCCTGGCGGTTACGTCAAATGGGAAGGCTGGGGCAAAGGAGTCCTGGGTGACCCAGAGGGGGCATTTGGAGCAGTGAGAAGCAGCTGCTCAGTCCTATGTGGGATGGTAGTCATGCCATTAGTTCTGCTGGGCTGTGTCAAGTCCGTTTTTCAACACAGTATCAGTAAGGAAATAAAACAATATTTCTTGAATGTTCAGATATGCTGGGAAGTAACCACATACAAGAGAGATAATAAAGCGGATAAGGAAGTGCAGGCGAGGTACATTGCTATTTTAATATATCAGTGCCTAAACAACATGTTTGCAGAAACCTTTCAAGTACAAAACTTTCTCCACCACACGCTGGCTGAAGGGGAAAGTCGCACAAACCCTTCTTGAACTACCAGGTGCAACATGTCATGCAACAAGAAAGCTGACCTTGGCAGTGTCCAACAGTATTCCTCATCCTAAGCTGACATGACCTTACATTAATACTAGAGGCCCGATGCATGAAAATTGGTGCAAGAGTAGGCCTTCCTTCCCCTGGCTGCTGGCACCTGGGACCCGGGCTTCCCTGAACCTGGGACCTGGGCTGGCTTCCCTTGGGACCTGAGCTTGTTAGGAAGGATGTCCAGAATGATGTCTGGAAGACATCTGGTCTAATTAGCAAATTATCCTTTTATTATTATAGATTAAATTTAATGTGAGAGCTATAAAAGGTGCAACATGCATTGCTTCATTAGTGTGAACTCCTCTTTTATTATCTATCTATATATATCCTATCTAATAAAAGAGTCATATGCAAATTAGGTGTCACTCTGTCACAAAGATGGCCACCCCCGTGGCCACAAGATGGTCACCCCCATGGCCACAAGATGATGGCAACCAGTCCAGCTCAGCCCTGCCACTGAAGTGGTCAGGCCTGTTAGCCAGGCAAGTGGCAGAGGAGGCGGGGGGCCTGAGGGGCAAAACAGGTGATCAGAGTGGGCTGGGGGTCCCCTGCGCAGGCCAGAGGCCTCAGGCATGGGCAAGGGAGGTTGCGTGGGGCAGGGGCAGAGCAAGTGAACGGAGAGGCAGGGGTGGAGCCTGCGATCAGAGTGGCCTGGGGGTCTCCTGCCCAGGCCTGCAGCATTGGACAGAGATTGCCAATGGGGCAAGGGCAGAGGCGGCGATAGCAGGGGGCAGGATCAGAGTCAGTGATCGCAGAGGCCTGGGCTCTGTGAAGCTGGGGATTGGAGGTGTTTGGGGGTCTTCTGCCCAGGCCTGCATCCTCAGCCAGAGGTTACAGGCCTGGACAAGGGTTGGAGGGGCAGAGGCGGAGCTGGTGATTAGAGTGAACTACAGAGAAAACACCTTTTCTGAACGCTCATTGGCTAAGCTCCCTGTATGCCACTGGTAATATTCTTAGTAACTTGGGTAATAAGAATCCCTAAAGGCAATCTAGGGTTTTTCCACCATACTCCTGGAGAAAAAAATGAAGGTCCACTGCTGGAGGGCTAAGAAATGTCATATCCTGCCCTAGCCGGTTTGGCTCAGTGCATAATGCCTCAGCCTGCTGACTGCAGGTCTGGGTTCAATTCTGACCAAGGGCATGTACCCAGTTTGCAGGCTTCTCCCTTGCCGGGGCCCAGATCAGGGCTCATGCAGGAGGCAACCAATCAAAGTGTTCCTCTCACTTTGATGTTTCTCTCTGTTTTCCCTTCTCTTCCACATTCTCTAAAAATCAATGGAAACATATCCTCAGGTGAAGATAAAAAAGAAAGAAAGAAATGTCATATCCTATAAAAGACACATCTTGAAAATGCCTAAAAAAAGTTGTCGTTTTTTCATGGTGAAGGGACTGGAGTCCGTGTTGATGAAAACACATTGGTGGCTGCGGTGACTGGCAGTGGCTGCAGCAGTGGGGTGATGGGGCTGGTGGCTTCCCCAGATTAGCCTTATTGCCTCCCACAAAGGGAGGCCAGACTGTGGCTTAGGCCCACTCCCCAAGAGGAGCAGGGAGCGGGCCTAAGCTGTCAGTAGGACACCCCCTCAGGGCTCCCAATATCTGAAAGGGGACAGGCTGGGCTGAGGACACCCCCCCTTATGCATGAATTTTGTGCATTGGGCCCCTAATTTAATGTAATAAAAGAGTGATATGCAAATTAACCATCACTCTGAGACATTTAAGCCAAGCCTACCAGCCAAGCCAAGCCCACTAGCCAATCAGAGCAGCTGTATGCAAATTAATCTAGCCAAGATGGTGGCCAGCAGCCACAGAGCTAGAGTAAACAGGAGGCTTTCATTTGCAACAGAGGAAACTGCCTGCCTAGGCCGGCTGGGCCTGTGCTCAAGGCAACAATGTTTCAATTATAGAAACCATGGAGCTGAAGCAAACAGGAGGCTTCATTGCCTGCCTAGGCCTCCACTCAAAGAAACAAAGTTTCAATTATGGAAGATAAATAAACTCCAGAAACCTGATTCTAGCCAGCCTCTCTGGGATGTTGGGTCAATGGGAGCTGTGGGCAGCCTGCAAACAGCCATTAGCCCCTCTCCCAGGATGGCCAGGCATGCCAGCAGGTGGACATCCCCTGAGGGGTCCCAGACTGCGAGAGGGCACAGGCTGGGCTGAGGGACCCCCCTCCCTCTGAAGTGCACAAATTTTTGTGCACCGGGCCCCTAGTATATATATATGAAAGACTAAGTAACCATTATGACCAGATGACTGGATGACTGTCAGGTAGCTACAATGCACACTGACCACCAGGGGGCAGACGCTCAACACAGAGCTGCCCCCTAGTGGTCAATGAGTTCCCACAGCCAAACTCCCATGGTCCCTCCTCCCATCAGGCCAGCCAGCCCTGATCAGGACTGGGCAAGACAGCCCTGATCAGCCAGGTGGGACCCCAGGGACCCCAGCCAATCACGAATTCATGCAGTGGGTCTCTAGTTACTTTATAATCAGCTTGGCATAAAATGTAGCATTTTTATCCTGGCTGTAACATCTGATACCATCCCACACTCTCAAGGATTCTGGCTTAAACTAACAGGTTTTAACTATGTGTCTAAAAATGATCAGCCTGCTGTCCCTACAGAAAAAGTACCATTTCCCCATAATCAGGTCAAGTACATACAGGACAGAGAGCTGATGAAGACGCTTTTTCTTCCTCCAACGTTAACTCCTCTGCTGGCTTAGGTAAGTCCATCACTTATCTGAGTGTTTATTCCCTCTCCACATTTTATATTATTTGGAAAGTAGCACTGCTCAAAGTTTTCAAGGATCCATAAATGCAATTATATATTTTTAAAGATACTTTGGTGTGTGTTTTTAAAGAGAGTAAATAAACCACAGCATTATGAAATGTGATTCAATGTGATTTAGTCCATGTTTGATTCATGAAGTTTTGCAGCGGAGCATTTAATGTGTTTTGGTAATGCTTTGATTTGCATATCTCTTATGTAGAACAGCCATGAAATTCATGAGCCCTTCCTTAAGGTTCACCTTGTTTAAGAATACCTAGCATATGCTGCAGGCTAGTAAAGTATCTTTGGGGAGCCCAGAAAGTTCAGTCAAAGCTTTGGAAATCTTTAGGGAAGTGCCAGTTCATTACTGCTCTCATTATTTCATTTATAAGGTCAAATAAAATGTGCAGACAAGAAGAATCTTATACTTGAAGGCATATCCACAATTATAACCCTGTAAGATGCAAACCAAAGATTTTTTGTTTGTTTTTTCCTGCCTTTTCAGCAGCAACCACAATAACAAATATTCAGTGATTCATATAGATTATGATTTCTGCTCAATTATCTAATTAATAACATGAATAGCATGGGAAGTATGATCTTAAAATGCAATTAAAATTAATAACTAAGTATTCTAAGATTTAAAAGCACAGGCTAGCCAGGCTGGTGTGGTTGAGTGTCAATCTATGAACCAGGAGGTTATGGTTCGATTCCGGGTCAGGGCACATGTGTGGGTTGCTGGCTCCATCCCCAGAAGGGGGCATGCAGGAGGCAGCCAATCAACGATTCTCTCTCATCATCTGTGTTTCTCTTTCTTTCTTCTTCTCCTTTCCTCTCTGAAATCAATAAAAATATGTTTTTTAAAAAAGATAAATTAAAATAACAACAACAAAAACCCTTAAGGTCGTTTCTAATTGATGGCATGTTTTGCCACACTCCTCTCCATTTGGTTCAGATAATAATAAACAGAAAATTTTTAAAAATCTTTTCAGGTATTTATAGTTATTATTTATATTTGTAATCCAAGAGCATTTACTTTTATGTACAGATAAACCTCTTGCTTGCATGCAGATTATGTAAGTATAAATCCCTTATGTGCTAAAATTCTTCCTGTTATCTTCAAAACATCAATTTCAAGTCATCATTTCTACCTGCAGAATTCGGGTCAATTTAGTATTGATTTAGAGTGACTTATTTGTCAACTTGTACGGATATTATCAGTCAAAATTTCTGAAAAATAGCAAGACTACATTCCTATAGCCAGAAACTGTATTAAAATTTCTAAGCTTCTTATTTGCACATTCATATGTACTATGGTCTTCTCACATTTTATGAAGTGGCCAATTTAATAGTAAATATAATTTTAGTAATGAAAGTTTCTGCTTATAGTTCTTATTTTTAGTCTTATTTTATGCAAATAACATGGTTATCTTGTATTCTGTAAGTCATTTTTATCTTTAGGATCCTTGAATCTTTGTTAGTATGCTAGAGAAACAATTGAAATTAAAATATAAAATACTAAAATTTATTTATATATGTATATTTTTATTTAAAAAAGGAATACAGAAATTTGGCTTTGCAAATACTTAATATATAGGTTAACGTCAGGCTCCTTGCTTAAATGTTGTTTATAAAAATGGAGTAGACACAAAGTATTTGGGGGAAAAAGTCCTAATTGTTAAAGGACTCATCCAGCCACAGAGAGTAAGTACAGTTGGAATTAATTAAAATCTGAAAGTGACCAAGCATTTAAAATAAATCCAGTTGCAATTTTCAAAAATTCGAACTCCTTTCCCCCCGACTTGATCAGCCCCTGCAGAGATCAGTTCCTCATTTCTGTTTACATGTATACAATCTGTCTCACAACGCCTGTTTCTGGAAATAGGATGAAAACCGGGGAACTCTGCAGAGCATTTGATTAGTACAGAAACACAATTAATTGGATGGCTAGTGGGTTGGAAGTCAGTCATTTCAGGAATTTAATCCAGTGAGGCACAGCTGCCAAAAGCATCCTATCACATATTAGACAATGTTTAATTAATTGATTACAGGTAAGCCAAGCAAATCATAAGCAGTACTCCGATTTATATTTTGAATAGTCAGATATAATGTATGGCAGGAAAATTATTATGGTTATTTAACAGAGAGTTACTCAATTTCAAGCTAAAAAGCATTTGCAATTTTGGGTCAAAAATCATTCTATTTCAGTCACCATCCATTGGGCTTATATTCACTATTTACTTGGAACATCATATAATACTACTTATGATATATTATAGAGACTATTATTCTGTGCAAAAGTATTCTGGCCTTGAATTTTTTAGAGTATATATTAAAAAATACTTTCTTAATGAAAATTACAGAGTGCATATTTATGGATATGTGAGAAGAGACATGTATAATAGTATGACTTTTTTCTTTCTGTCTTAGTAAATAGATGATTCGCATTTAACCAGTGGGTTCTACAGTTCCTTATATTAGCATCCTCTTTATTGCAGAGAACTGAAAAGTCCTAAAGATGAAAATTATACTATAGAAGGAAACATATATATGCATCCTCTTTCTAATGACTAGTAAATGTCATATTGTCAACTCTGTATACTAGGCAGATTGTGATGCTCTGTTACTGACTTTAACAGAGGCTGACCTATGACAATTCTTTAAAACACTTAAAATGGGGGAGTTTGTGTTAAAAGCCACAGTATAAAATCACAATTAATACTCATCATTTTTCTCCATTGCCCTTTCTACACTCCCCTCACTTTCTAGGCAACATTTCCATGGGTCTACATTTCTCTCTACAAGTGTTACCAAACCTTCATCAGTGAGATGTCAGTCCCTAATTACCATGTCCTCACTAGAACATAGCTCTTATAATAGCCACTGTATCTTTATGATCACACATGGGAGCATTAAGAGGTCACTGAGTGAATCTTTCAAGATTCCAACACATCCTTCTTCTATCCCATCTCTATACCAGTATATAAAAGGCTAATATGTTAAGCGTCCGACCATCCGATCAGTCACTATGATGCACACTCACCACCTGAGGGCAGATGCTCAATGCAGGAGCTGCCATGATGCACACTGGCCATTTACAGAGAAATGGCACTGTGGACCTGGCCCCCACAGAGCAATACTCAGCTTCCCCCAAGTGGGACACAGGCCCTGCCACCACCCGGGGTAGCCCACTAAATTGCAGCCAACACTGCCAAGATCCCATGGCCAAAATGTGGTCCACAGCCCAGCCCAGCCCAGAAATCGTTGCTGTGGGCACTGGGTAAAGATGTCACATAAGCAATGCCCGGCTTCCTCTCCCTATTGACTAGCCTCCTTGGAGTTTCTTCAGCCCAGGAACCCGACTTGCTCTATAGCCAAGTGCAAACATTTTACACTTTAACCAAATATCTATGAAGCGTTTTCCTATGCCTCATCTCATTTGATCCTCACAGAAGTCCTGGAGCAGGTACAATTATATAATTAATAAATGGCAGAACTTAGATACAAACTCACTTCTCAGGTAGATAGGAGACTCAGTGGAATCCTATTTTCTTTTCATTAGCCGGAAAACGAAGATTTAGAAAGCTTGGAAACTTTACCCGACTGAAAAGAAGTAAGAAATGGTAGGCCTTGAAAATGACTGCAGGTTTTCTCACTGTGCAGAATATAGTCAAACATTGCTGCAATTAAATATTTTACCCTTTGTTCTCCCTGTGTGATCTACAATAATAATCTGCTTCATGTTGACATTTACTGCTGTGTTGCTGACAATTACCTGAAATAGAAGTTGGGGTGCTTCACTGGGTTGGAAAAAGTTTAGCTAAATCAGAAAACAGGTTTAAGTAAACAAGTTTAATATATATATATATATATATATATATATATCTCCTATCTAACAAAAGAATAATATGCAAATTAACCATCACAAGATGGCTTCCCCCATGTGGTCAAAGATGGCCACCACAAGATGGCCAGCAAGGGAGGGCAGTTGAGAGGGACCCAGGCTGATAGAGGGGGACAGCTGGGGGGGACCAGGCTAGCAGAGAAGGGCAGATGGGGGAGACCAGGCCAGCAGAGGAGGACAGTTGGGAGCGACCCAGGCCCACAGGGGACAGCTGGGGGCGACCAGGCTGGCAGAGGAGGACAGTTGGGGATGACCCAGGCCTGCAGGGAAGGGCAGTTGGGGGGATCCAGGCCTGCAGGAGAAGACAGTTGGGGGGAACCATCCTGAGGGAGGGCAGTTAGGGGCAATGAAGCTGGCATTGGAGCAGTTAGGCATTGATCAGGCTGACAGGGGAGCGGTTAGAGGCAATCAGCAGGCGAGAGGTTGGGAGCTAGCAGTCCTAGATTGTGAAAGGGATGTCCAACTAAACGGGCAGTTGGACATCCATCAAGGGGTTCCAGATTGGAAAGTGTGCAGGTCGGGCTGAGGGACACCACCCCCACCCCCACTCCCACTCGGTGCACGAATCTCATGCACCGAGCCTCTAGTATGTATGTGTGTGTGTGTGTGTGTGTGTAAAAGGATAAGTTGACTCATGCATAAGCAATACATATAAAGTTCTCGCTGGTGCCAATCACACATGTGTGTTTTGTTTTGATCTGTCATTGTCGATTGTGAATTTGGTTGGTACTTCTATTATAGAGAAAGGGCAAATAGTGATATTAAAATATTTCTTCTAATTAATTTCCTTTCAATGTGCATGAATTCATGCACCGGGTCACGGGTTATATCATGAGAACCCTAGCATCTCATAATGATCATGTTCAATTTCCCCCACCCCACTATGGTAACTACTTTTTTTGCCTGTTGTCTCTCAGTATAAAGAACCCAAAATTAAAGGGTGAAAAATGTAGCTCTAAGTTCTTCAGAATTTTACTAAGGCCCTAATGAAAATGTACTATTTTGAACTCCAGAACTTTAATCCTTTAGAACCCCAAAACCTGGGGACAAAAATTACATCATCTTCAAGTGGGTAACTTAGGTAGACATGGAGAGCTTCATTTCACTATCCGTGCCACCTCTTTTCTGGACCCATCTAGTTTTTCAGGAATGTAGCATATGCAAGTCATTGGTTCAAAGGATACAAAATGTCTTGAATAATAGTACCCAAGCCTTATAAAGCGTCAATCTCAAGATAGTGCCTTAGCTGTGACTTAATGATTAATAATATTCAAAAGAGGACCAGGTACACATGCTTGCATGACACATTTTGCCAAATACCTCAGGGGAAAATAATACCAATCTCCATAATCTCTTTCAGAAAATAGAAGCAAAGGAATACCTCCTAACACATTCTGTGAGGCCAGTGTTACCCTCATACAAACCAGCATCTCTCTTAAACATAGAAACAAATGTCCTCAACAAAGTATTAGTAAATTAAATCCAACAGTGCATAAGAAGGATTATATACCATAACAAGATTTATTCCAAGTAAGCAAGTCAGGTTCAATGCTCAGAAATCAATCAATGTAATATATCATATAGGGGAAGCATACTAAAAGAACAATTATGTGACAATATCAATTCAGGCACACAAAAAGCATTGATAAAAGTTCAATGCACATCAGCAGTAAAAACTATTGAATAATGAGAAAAAGAGAGAGATTTTCTCAACTTGATAAAAAATTCTATTGAAAAACAAGTAGCTGGCATCACACTTAATGGTCAGAGATTGGTTGCCTTCCTACTCAGACCCGTGGCCACAAGGCAAGGGTGTCTTACTTTACCACTCCTATCCAACATTACACCAGAAGTCAAAGCTAGCACAGTAAGATTATTAGACAGTTTCTCACAAAGCTAAGCATCGTCTGTCTATAAGATCCAGCAATCATATTCCTGGATGTTTAGCCCACTGGTTTAAAAAATTACATCTACATAAAAACCTGAACATGATGTCTATAGAAGATTTATTTATAATTACTCCAAACTGAAAGTAATCAGTATCTCCTTAAGAAGTGAAAGGATAGAGAAAATATAATCTATCTATGTATTGGAATACTATTTATCAATAAAAAGTAATGAGCAAGCAAGCCGTGCAAATACATAAATGAATCTTAAAGCATACTTATAAGTGAAACAAGTCAGTCTGAAACAGCTGTATATTATCTGATTCCAATTATATGACAAAACTAGACTGTAAAAGTTACGGGTTTCTAAAGGTTCAGGGGGAAGGAAAGGGTTGGAAGGTAAATGGGTGGATCATGTGGGATCTTTTTGGGTGGTAGAAATTATTCTGCATGAAGTTGTAATGGTGGAAAAATGATGCCAAAGATTTGTCAAAACCAATAGGACTTTACAGCACAAAGAATAAACTTTATTTATGAAAATATTTTTTGAAACATTTGGGAAGCCAGAGGATGCAAGGATGAAATGCAGGAAGTGAAAAGAACATTCTCACTATATAACAAATAATCTGGCCACTCAGTGTGTGTGTGTGTGTGTGTGTATGCATATATTCATATTATAGGTAGATATAGATATATAGATATAGATATATATGAATACTGACAGGACCTAGAAGTAATGACACACCAATAGTATAACCACACCTAGTACCTAAATCTTACTTTCTACTATCATCTTAACTAATAAAAGCGAAATACTAAAATTAACTGTTTCTCCAGGACGGGGGTAAGCCACACCCACCAGCCAATCAGAGCTGCTGTATGAAAATTAGCCCAACCAAGATGGCGGAGGCCAAAGCTCCAGTGTGCGGCTTCTCCGGGGCTGCAGCCTCCACCATCTTGGGAGCCTCCTGCCTGGGAAGGCATCCAGCGCCTTGGGCCTGCGGATGGCTTCCCAGGTGGGAGCCTGAGCGGGGGGGAAGGCGGGGATCAGGCGGCTGGACCCTGCGGCTCCCGCCCAGGAGGCCATGTGGTGGCCAGCGCCACCACAGCCTCAGTTTCCCGAGCGGGAGCCTTCCAGGGCGCGGGACGAGGTGGCTGGACCCCCACGGGCCCCGCCCGGGAGGCCGTAGGGTGACCAGTGCCACCGCAGCCTCGGCTTCCCAGGCGGGTGGCTCATAGGGTCAGTGGGAGCTATGGTCAGCCTGAAAACTGCTCTCAGCCCCTCACCCAGGCTTGCTACACCCCCTGGGGTGAGGGTCTCCACTGGGGAGCTTAGCCAGCTTGCAAACAGACATTGGCCCCTCACCCAGGCTGGCCAGGCACACCAGCAGGTGGACATCCCCAGAGGGGTCCCAGACTGGGAGAGGGCACAGGCCAGGCTGAGGGACCCCTCCCCGCCCCCCGCCCAGTGCACAAATTTTTGTGCACGGGACCCTAGTTCTCAATCAAAGGAAACAGGGTACCTTGGAGAGATGGCTGTTTCTAGGACTGCAGGAAACACACATGATGAGCTTGAAGCATCTTGTAGTTCCAGAAAGTATGGAAGTACTAAAACAAACAAACCGAAATACCAATGAACAAAAACCAATATTGAAAGTATGTCAAAGCGACACAGAAATCATCTGAAGTGTCTACGAAGGCCCATAACCACCTGAGCTTCTGAATAAATAAAGTGGTACTGGATTATAAACCAAAGTATAAAATAAAGATTCAGTATTGATATTGATATCCAATAAATATCCCTATTGATAAAAGTAAATTATGGAACAAAAACATATGAGATTCAATATATATATATATATACCCAAGAATGGGAAGAATAACTCCCTACATCTTAGGTGTGGACTGGCATAGTGACTTCCTTCCAAAATGTACAGTATAGAAAGAGGGGGGGAAAGCGCAACTTAAAAACACTGCCTCAGCCAGGTGATTAAAGTCATCATTAACAGTGATGAGCACGTTGACAATTGTACCCCTGATATGATGCAATGAGAGTGGCAGTTTACCTCTGAGGTCTTCCTCCCCCAATCCTTAACCACACACAGTCTAATCATAAGAAAAACATCAAAAAATCCCAACTGAAGCATAGTCTACAAAATACTTCAGCAGTATTCAAGGTGGTTAAGGTCATCAAAAACAAACAAACTCTAAGAAATTTATTGATATAGGAGCCTAAGGAGATATGACAACTAAATATTGTATAATATCCTGGTCTCTTGGAACAGAAAAAGTTATTAGGTAAAAGCTAAGGAAATCTGTACCCTGTGGAGAGACCTGGAGTGATTATGCTAAGCAAAATAAGCCAGTCAGAGAAAGACGAGTATCACATGATCTCACTCATATGTGGAAGCTAATGAACAACATAAACTGATGAACAAAATAGGAAAAAAAACAACAACTAAGGAAATCTGAATAAAGTATACATTTTAGTTACCAATAGTGTATGTCTTTATATTAGCTCATCACTTGTGACTAATGTACCATACTAATGTAAGCGGTCAAAAGTAGGAAAAACTAGGAGTGAAATATGTGTAAATTCTCTATTCTATGTTCACAATTTTTCTCTAAATCTAAAACTGCTTTAAAATAAAAATTTTACTTACAAAATTAAGCATATTATTTCAAAGATTGAAAGGCACAGTACTGTGGTATATTTTACAAATAATACCATTAAAATCCATTAGCAAGTTATTATTTCAGAATATTGAGAGATAAAATATATTAAGAATGAACAGAGAAATAAATAATTGACATTCTGAACAAATATAAGGTAAACACTTAAAAACGAAAAGCTACAGGATAAAAATTAGAACAAAGTAGAAACTCTAGGGAGAGAAGGTCATTGTGCGAAGCTGAGAAGTGGGAAGCGAGAAGTTAGTGAGGAAAATATATGCCTAAACAGAACAATAACTACATAAGTAAAAAGAAGCAGGGATGAGTGGGTGGGGAGAAGATTCCAGGTCGAAGCAAAACACACCTGTTTCTGAGATCCACAGAGCCATTCTAATGTTTATCTCTGCCTCTACTTTATGCCTGTCCCTCAAGTCCCTGGAGATGAGCTTAGCTTTTCAAAGTCCTTTGCGTCTATACCTAAGCTAAACTAGAATGGCAGCAAGGAGGTTGTAAGTGTCAGTTTCAAGGAAGTTATGCATTTCTTTTTACTGTTAAAAGAAAAAGAAAAAAAGAAAATAGAAAGAATTTTGATGTGTGCATGTGTACTTAAAGTTTTAGACGTGGCATTTTTGAAAATAAAATCAAATTAAAAACTAGGTGGCTATGTTTAATTTGTTATCATAGGTACCATATACCATTTTGAAGATAAGAACTAATTAAAAAGTTGAATAATAATTATTCCAAGTGAATGTGTAGCATATGTTTTATTTGTTTATGGTCTTCTAATAATTAAAAATAGTCAGACAGACTTGTTTATCTTTTAAATAATCTGATCCACTCTTCAGAAATACTTTTTTGTCTTTACAGTTCTCCTGTACTATCTTCAACATGTTTTAATGAACTTGAGGAAAGATTAAAAGTTTCTTATGAAAAAAGTGCATCTTTTTCTGAGCATCATCATCAATGCAATGCTCTCCTCAGCAAATGCTTTCAAGTCAAAGTACCCCAGAGGCAAAGCTCTAAAAAGGCAAAAGGGAAGCAGAGGATCTGCTCTGCATCTAAATACTTTAATAATTCATTAACTTAGGATACTTTTATCCTTTCCTTTATCATATAATACAGTATTTATTTGGGAAAGAAAGAGAAAGAAAGAAGTATTTTATACAACAATAAAATTAATGTTTTAAAACAACTATTTGAAATATTTGTTACATAGGAATCATTTTTACAATGAACATTGACATTTTTGAAAGTTATTTTATATAAAAGAGCAAATTACTCATTTATCCATATTTAAAAATATTAATCTCATTTGACAAATTAAATTGTCTGAGTCTTTTTTCACATAATCTATTTTTATTAACATTCCACTTTTAAAAATATTTATTAACGGCTAGTTTGAGAAATTAAGAAAATGAGGTTTTGGAAGGAAATACGTTAACATTTTTACATATGTGATAAATTTATTCATTTAGTTGCATGAAAAAAATTGCAATAATTAACAAAAATGACACGTAAAACCTTGTGTTGGACGTGAATGTCCTTTGATACTGAACATACTTAAAAGAACTCTAGTTAATCAAACACTCGGAAAATCAAAACATAGTTGTCTAGTCTAAAATGCTCTGTTTTAAAATCCTTTTAAAATTCTGCATTAGCAGCTAGATGCTTAAAAGTTGGAGTAGGTTGAAAACAACAACAAAAATACCTGTTTTCTAAATGAAAACAACTCATCACACAATTATAATTTCTGTTTGTTCAGGGGTTTTTTATACTCCAGCTGCTTTTAAAATCAATTTATAAAATTTCTTAAGCAAGAACATATGTAGTCACGTAAAAATAAATGGTAAGTTGCTTTTTTCTCAGAGTCTGCACTTCTTTTCATTTTAATCCAAAAAAGAATCATTGTCTATTAATATAGTGAGCTACGTTGGGAATTAAGGGAAACACAAAATTAAAGAAAACAACAAACACTATCAAGAAAAGTCCATGAATAAAAGAAAGAAAAAAAGAAAGGAGGGGGAGTGTGGACAGAGCGGAGAGGGCCTTGTCTCCCCAGTTGCTTCTGGGGGTGGATTCCTAAGACTCGAATGGGGAAATGAGTGATTCTTATTTGCATGGAATTTCACCGCTGAGTTACCAGTCCCACTTCCCTTTGTCCCGCCATAGAAAAGGTGTAGCTGGGGTTTCAGCAGAGCTAACATCAGAGACAGAGTGCAGTTTCCTTTCCACATCTACACAGCCCCGTGTGACATCAGGCCAG
>PVJC01017600.1:0-32094 GCA_004026665.1 Murina feae | reverse complement strand
CTTATATTGCTATTTCCTGATATCTTTATTAGTAGGCTTTATCTATTGGCTTCCCACTGTGGAAGATGAGAATTTAGCTTCCCTTCATCATCTAGCCCCCTGTCACACACATGCACACTTTTGAGCTCCCATCCTCTTGAAATAATAGAACATAATTTTGAATAAATGAATATTCATGTTTATCATATTAGCACTAAATGAAAGCATTCAGAGCTCAGCCATGGACTATACAAGGGTGGCTTTATCTTCTAGCATTTTGTTTTCTTGTGTGTTAATAATGGCCTGTTTTCATTTATTTAGGATTTTTTGTACCTAGCACTAATTCAGGGTTTCCCAGATGTACAATGAATATCTTAACAGTTGCAAGAATTTTATATATTCTAAAAATTTTATCATCTCCAATAAATCTCTCCCAGAGCTCACTAACCAAATCCCACCAACTAGAACGGAGAGTCCTGCCTTCTAACTCCAAAATTATTGAGGGATTCTCTAATAGGAACCCCTAGGAGCTTGCCCATTATGTACTCCTTGAAGTTGGGGTTCCTGTGGACAGTGCTTGACTCACACCAGAGAAATAAAAAAAGAGCTTGTGCCAGGGGACTTTTGGGACACTAACTTCCACCTGACAATGTCAGGGCAAGGAAGGCATGTCATGTATTGGGTTATGTAGAAGGAAGCTAAGTCATTATTTTTCCAAGGGGGTATTGGAATCCAAGTCTAAACTATCATGACTTGTACATTTTGATGTGAAAGGTGTTAGGGGGAAGGTTTTTGCTTGTTTTATTTTAATTTTAAATCATCCTTCACTTTGCCGATTTATTTTATAAAGAAAGGAAACACAAGAAACAGGTCTGAGAGAGATTCCACGCCTTCACTGCCTACTTTTAAGGCTTTATAACAATTGGCAGGTCTGCTCCCACCTTCTCCCAGAAAATAAATCTACCCCTTCGGGACAGTTTGAATCTTTGTTAGTCAAAAGAAGGCTGACTGGGTCTTTGTGCTCCCCATCTCGTCTCTGTATTTCACTCTACACAACAAGGAGAAGATTGGAGGCATATTAAGTTTGCTTACTGGGATTAGTCCTTTGCCCTGTTGTCTTTTAAGCTCCATCACCCTTCCAGAAAGGTCACTTCAGTAAGATTTTTAAAAATATTGTGCTGCCCCAGTTTGTCCTCTGATTTCCTAATCTTTATTTTTTCAATCTCCAAGCCTGTCCTCTACATAGGAGATGAGTTGCTTATAGTTATCTTCTGACACTCCAATTTATTGTTTTACTTGTTCTTTATAATTAAATCCCAACAAGAGTTTACATAATCTAACTGTACTCTTGATCTGATCAAATTCTATCAAAAGAAACATTTTAGAAACTTCTGTTTGAAGAGTCTTGATTTCAGAGGATTATTACATGGCATTAGTAATTCTTGATTTTTATAGTTGTTCTGGCTCTATGGAAGACAATGTCCATGTTGTTGGAAATATACACTGAGTGTTCAGGACTAATGGGGCAACACATCTTCAATTCACTATGAAATGATTCTGGAAAAATAGTTCTTTTATTCTGTCTGTCCTTATTCTATTCCAGTGCATTTGAAATTATGTCAGAGAAAAAGCATACAGCAAAAAGTTTTCACATATTAGTAAATGATGGTTCAAAAGGATCTGGGATCTCAAGTAAAACATTTATTTTTGTTCTAACAGTGAAATTGCTGTAGAGTAGAAAGAGAAAGCACTCGTAGTATAGCGTGATGAGAACCATGGCTTCTCAGGCACCATTTGACTTACCAATGTGTATGTGTGTGTGTGTGTGTGTGTGTGTGTGTGTGTTTTAAAGTAGAGATGGTAAACTTTTATCACAGTCAGTTAGTTATGAAAATTGGAGTTTTTCACCACTTATTTTCTAATGCTCTGATTTTCCATTTGAAAATGTAAGGAAAGCCTACTCGGGTTCCTAGCACAGAGTAGAAACAAATAAATGTTTGTTGAATAAATACATATTATATGCAAAGTCCTTAGCACAGTATCTGTGCCTTCTGAAATACTAAATAATGGTAGATGCTACTCTTATTATTTTTAAGAGTTAAAAAAATGTAGTGTCTAAAACTAATAGACTATTATTCAGCATAAGAGTAAGGAAATCATGCCATTTATAAGAATATGGATGAAACTGGAGGGCACTATTTGAAGTGAAATAAGCCGGAAAAGATAAATACTGTGTAGTGTTACTTGTATGTCGAATCTAAAATATTTATTTGTACTCATAGAAACAGAGAGTACAATGGTGGCTTCCAGGGGTTGGGGGTTGGAGAAAATTGAGAGAAGTTGGTCAAACTATACAAAGTTATAAGATGAATAAGAACTAATGGTTACTATAGTTAATACTGTATTGTATACTTGACATTTACTAAGTGAGTAGAAGTTAATTGTCCTTATCACACCTGAACTGAATTATAATGTTAATGCTGAGTAATTCACACTGACAGTTGGCTTTGCTCCCCCTTCACTTGGACAGATCATGTGAAAGGTTTTTTTCAAAAGACCTGGTTGGGGTTGATTGGAGTTTTAGGGATAGAATTACCTACCTGGATTGTTAGAAATATAGATTTGAGAAATGCAGTCCACTTAATGAACTTTCTTCCTGGTACCTGGTAAGATACTTTATTAAAAGCATTTTTATCCTATATAATAAAACCATAATATGCAAATTGACTGAATGATGGAACGACCAATCACTGTGATGTGCATTGACCACATGGGAAGTGCCGCTCCGCCAGAAGCCCTGAGCTGGGCTCACTGCTGGCAAGTGCAGTGGTGATGGCGGGAGCCTCTCCTTGCTTCTGTGGCATCAGTAAGGATGTCCGACTGATGGCCTAGGCCTGCTACCTACCCCCAAGGGCTCCCAGACTTTGAGAGGGCTCAGGCCAAGCTGAGGGATCCCCCACCCCCAGTGCATGAATGTCATGCTCTGGGCCTCTAGTTTCACTATAAAATATTCATTTAGTTGAAAGTGTATCTCACTTTTTAAACTTCCAGTTATACATATGAAAATCAGCTAATCTCAAAATGCTCTATATTTTTATATTTGCTTTTTCTTTTTCCTGGAATCTATGCAAATTATGAAAAACATGTAAATCCAGAATCTTATAACAAAGCAGAAGTCCAGGTATTGTGAGTGATTTTCTCCTCTAATGACCTTGTTTGTGTGTAATTTTTTTCCTATATTTTAATGTCTCTTCTCAATTCATACTGATATTGAGTGAATAAATAGAAAGCTATATAAAAATCCTGTTTTTTCCATAAGAAAAGAGATATTTAAGTTTTTTTGAAATCCCTGGATTTTGCTGAGGCAATTTTTCAAAATAAATTAGTTTACTTTAATGTAAGTAGTTTATTTAATGGCTTTTATCAATTACATTTTTTCTTGATTGTCCCTATGTTTGACCCCAGCTTCTTATCTGAGTTCTTCCCGTTTGTAAATTACCAGTCTTCTTGCTTCCCATTTTTCTATCTCCATAGAGACAAAGTAAAGCAGAAACGTCACTCAAATGGAGGAAATGCTTCCTATTTACTCAGAAAACCTGAGTGGGGGAGAGAGGCTAATGTTACTTTTCCTGGCTATCTCCTTGAGCCTAATTTCACAAGCCATCAACACTTTAAAAGGGGAAATTAATTTAAATGTCATATTCTAGAAAGTGGATTGAACTATTATTAGTAAATATTGTTGGGTTGCCATAGGAAAGATGGATTGGTGAAAAATGGCTCCATATTCTTGTTAAAAAGGAGAAGAATATCCAGCAAGTGCTGAGATTTTGTATTTTAAGTATATATATTGATAATTTTAATTATTTTCTAATTATACTTGGGGAATTACTAAGACAAATTTCACAAAGCAATGTGATTGTACAGAGAGATCTCTAGTGAACTCAGGGATAAATTAGAATATGTGCAAATGTGAAATGGGATGAATGTCACCAAGGTTAATTGAAGAAATGTATATAATTGTAGAGTCTCTCAGTGATGGTAAAATATAGTGGGAATGCCATTGGGTACATTTTCCAAGACTGTAGACTAGATTCTTAACATGTATCCATCAAATAGAAATAACCATTTGATCCTACTGGTCATTATTCAATGGATGAGGACAAAATATAATGCCAAATTTAAATTTTCCCTGTGTTTTTGTACAACGAAAGCCTCATTTGAATGAAGCATTTACTGTCTCTATGTTCCATTCTGTATAAACATCATTGTAAGGGCGGAAAGAAAAGGCTAGCTGGTGCACTTTACTCAAGATAAACAGAATTGCTGAAAACCCACAAAGAACCATATCCTAGCATATGTGAGACCAGAAGCAGATGAATTTCATCCTAGGACATATATTTTGGGATTCTTTTAACTGCCACAGCATTCCAAGCTTTTTTCTGACTATAGGATCCATTCATTCACTTTCCCTTGGCTGTTTTCTTCTTCCCCATCTCTGAGTATCTTTCCCACCTTCTCACCCCTCAGATCTCGCTTTAAATGTCAGTTTCAAGGAAGGTACCACCCATTCTGAAACAGTCCACTCATTTCTCCTACTCTCTACATGTCTCCATGTTTATTCCATTCATAATGCTTATTGCATTCTAAGATAATATTTTCTTTATTTCTTTGTAATAACACAAACACTAAAATGTAAACTCAGTGAATGCAGAGGTCTGAGCATTCTTGTCCCCATTGTATTTCCACTGCCTGGGACAGCACCTCATACAAAGAGTGCTAACAAAACAAAGCACTTGTCAAAGTAGAGGAAATAATCCAAATAATTACAACATTATGGGCAATAATAGATAGCAAATTGTGGCTATTGACTGGGTAAATGGCTAAAAGAGGCAATGTAGTCATATTTAGAACACAAGATTACAAGACATTTAAAAACCCCAGGATCTCACAGACAATAATTTCCCTAATAATTATCACACACTTTCAAAAGCAGCTCTTACTTCCTCTAAACAAATATCACATAATTTTGAGATAATTGAAATATGGATACACTTAAGAATAATTTAAGTGGAACCATTTTCCACCAACACAAACTTAGAATTTTTATATAAAGTAAATTACGGGAAACTAGAGACCAACTTTATAACATTCTTTTTTCTTCTTTTTAAATTTCTAGCATATATTTCAATAGCTGGAACATAATATCTAATGAGTAGATATTTGTTTAATTAATGGAAATTGGAAAGGAATTATTTAGCCTAATATAACCATAGCGACAGCCTTCACACCCGTAGTGCTTCAAATGCTGGCCATTCTGGTTGCAATAATGTCCAAACAAACTGTCCTTTTCCCAGTCGTTTAGTAAGTAATGTGTAAATTGTAAGTTTTGTTCAAGCAAGAAAGGTATAAATCACTTTTAGGATGTGCTTAATGCTTTATCTGATAGTCTCCGTAGGGCTGGCCTAAAGTCAGAGAATTTAGATTCCAGTGTTGTGGACTTCAACTTCCCAGGGCTCTCTCTGGGCTCCTGTACCCCCCAAATCTTGGGGATTCTTAAAGTCTCCTTTCCCCAAAGAATAACTAATGGCCTGTACTTTTTAACTAATGTGGTTTGAGGCATGACTACCCTAAAATGTACCTTATAAGATTTCAGAAGCAAAATACTCAAGGCCCATAGCAGAGACAGATTATTACAGTGGTTATTTAAACTTGAGCTGCACATATTGAAAGTATAATATCTAAAACAGTATAGTATTTAAATGGTAATTTATTTCACCCACATGTAAATCAGTCTTGGGCTTAGGAATTGGGTGTATTTGCCAAAAGGCTTTATAGGGATATCCGATAACTTAGATTACCCCCTCTTTTTTTCTTCAACTAATTGATAAATTCATACTTTTTGAAAAACGAGTCAAGCCCATATTATTACTTAGTACTATAAACTGTTGCTGTTGAGTAGATTTCCTGGGGTGACATCAGGCTTTTAAAAGACTAAATGATTAACTCAACTATCCCTTTTCTTACCAACTACTAAAGAAAAAAATTGCTGTCACAAAAAGCTAATGATAAGTATAGACAGAGGGAACATTATTTCATTTTAGTAACTCAGTGATATGTCAACCAAATAAAAACTTTTTACATTACTTGAATACAAGAAAAATCTATGCTGCAAATCTATTCTAAAGATCCATGGTGAGGCTTATAAAACTGGTTTTCTTTTAGTCAAGTAAAATTGCTGAAATTAACTTTGCATATTTTCATCTTTACACATTTATAGCTGATTTAAACATGAAAAAGAAGAACTCTTTAGATAAAAATGTAAATAATGTGAAAATAATTCATTAGGTTTTGAATTATAATAAATGACAATTTCAACCAATTACTATTTTCTGATCAATAGAATTGCAAACAATAAGTTATGTGACAGTAGTAAGCTTTTATTAAGTGATACTTAATTTGGATTAATTGTGAAGTTTTTATAGTGAGAAGTGAAGATTAAGGGTACTTCTATGATCCAATTTATTTCTTTATTTCTATAATCAATATTTCAAATCAATAATTTGGATGTTTCAATATCCAAGTAAAAAAAAAGCCAAAATACCTCAAATTGGCTATTTTTAATCAACTTTGTTGAAGTCTGTTTCTTTATAATAAAGGATCCTGTTTTAAATGTATTGTTAAGTTTTGAAAACATATACCACTATGTGACCATCACACTGAAGATACAGCAAATGTCAATCACCAATGATACTTTAAGTTTGTTCAGACCCCTGGGCAAGACTGGGGTCACTTTTATGTCACACTGTTCACGAGGTGGATGAAAGATGAAGATGTGAAAGGTAAAACAATACGACTCCCAAAAAATAACATTGGAAAAAACTTTATGACTTTTCAAGGGACAAGTGTTTCTTAAAATACCAAAAGCAGAGATCAGAAAAGAAATAATGGCAAATTGGACTGTTTTAAAATGAAGAATTCCTATTCTAGAAAATACATCTTTAAGAGACTGAAAAGACATGCAGATCTATAAGAAGACATTTGACCCACTTATAAATTTTTGCTGCTTAATGAAATTCCTGTGCTAAAGGAAATTTTGTGACTATTTTAGCTATCTATGTTAATAATAGCCTAGGGCCATCATGACCAGATGGAAGACTGGTCACCAGGAAGTGCATGGAGAACCTCTGGGTCCCACCCCCGTAGCCCACAGGCTGGTGGGCGGGGTGAGGCAGGAGCAGAGAGCAGGGCCTGCCAGCCAGCTGCATTGGTGGTGAGCAAGCAGGCCTGCAGACAGACAGCAGGGCCTGGCTGCCAGGCGCTGGGGGCCACAGACAGACCAGGGCCTGGCTGCCAGGCAGCATGGCGAGTGAGTGAGCAGGCCTACAGTGCACCTGCAGTTTTGCCTCTGCATGTGAGCTGCACAAGAAACAGCTTTTCTGACTGCTCATTGGCTAAGCTCCCTAACCGCCACTTGTAGTGTTCTCAGTAGCTGGAGTAATAAAAATCCAGGAAGGTGATCTAGGGTTTTTCCACCTCACTCCTGGAGTAAAAAAATAGTCCGCTGCTGGAGGGCTAAGAAATGTCATGTCCTGCCCTAGCTGGTTTGACACAGTGGATAGAGCTTCAGGATGCTGACTGCAGAGTCTGAGTTTGATTCTGGTCAAGGGCATGTATCTAGGTTGCAGACTTCTCCCTGGCTTGGGTTCAGGTCAGAGCTCATGCAGGAGGCAACTAATCTAAGTGTCCCTCTCACATTGATGTTTCTCTCTGTCTTTCCCTCTCTCTTCCATGCTCTTAAAAAATCAATGGAAACATAGCATCAGGTGAGGATAAAAAGAAAAAAAGCACAAAAGAAATAAAGGAAGAAAGGAAGAAAGAAAGGTCATATCTTATGAAAGAGACATCTTGAAAATGCCTAAAGAAAGTTGTCATTTTTTTTTGTGGTGAAGGGACTGGAGTCTGTGTTGATGAAAACACCTTGGTGGCTGTGGCAGCCGGCAGTGGCAGCAGCAGACGGGTGATGGGGGCAGTGCCTTCCCCTGGTTAGCCCAGTCACCTCCTGCAGAGGGAGGCCAGACTGCGGTTTAGGCCCACTTGGGCCTAAATTGTAAATAGGACATCCCTTGAGGGCTCCCAGATTGGAGAGGGTGCAGGTTGGGTTGCCCCCCACCCCCCTTTCATGAATTTCATGCACTGGGCCCCTAGTATAAAGATATAATTCAAAACACCTATATTCTATTATATAAAAGCCTAAATGACCAAATGACCAGTCACTATGATGTGCACTGACCATGCTAAATGCAGGGGGCAGATGCTCAACGCAGGAGCTGCCCCTTGGTGATCAGTGCGCTCCCACAGTGGGAGTGCGGCTCAGCTGACTGACCTGTCCTACTGGCACAGCAGCCCTGTGGCAGCCACTCACTCCCTCAGTAGTCCTGCAGGTCCAATCTCCAGGGAATGGGCCAGGCCCTGACTGACTGCTGCCATGACCACAATCCCGACAGCACCTCTGGCCTCCTGAAAGTCAGCCTTGGGCACCGTGGCTGCTTCCCTTTCCTAGAAGCTCTGTGAGGAAGAAATGATATAAAAGTGGCCACAAGGTGGCTCCCAACAACTGGCGTGGACATCAGCAGGCTGGATCCCGGGCCAGCAAGGGCATCCCACACCCACCCAGAGGGCCAATCATGTCCTGGCCCTCCCACCACCCCCCTTGTGACAGGTGCTAGATGAAGGACTCACAGCTGACGAGTGCCACTATGGTGGTGCAAGCCTCTCCCAATCAGGATTGACGGGACAGGAGCCCATGGCAGGTGCAGCAGTGTCAGCATAAGAAGTGGCAGGCAGCATTGGACTGCCGATTTCGGCTCAATCCCTGAGGCCACTCTGAGGGACCCCACCCGTGCACAAATTCATGCATCGGGCCTCTAGTAGAATTATAAACTATTCTATTAAGCTATCAAACAAAAGTCAAGAGCCAATTCAATGCTTATCTATACACTTGGGAATGATAGAGCAATCTCCCCTTCTGAATGGACAATGAGTCCATAAGTGGGTATTATCCTTGCCCATAATTCCAGAGTTCTCTCCTCAGCCATTAGAGTTTCTTGTGTGCCAGGAACTGTCTGTGATCTCCCTCCCCAGTGAAGACATCCTCAGTTTTCATCAGATCCTTCTTTACCTCCATACTATGATTGAATAGTCTGGAGGCAATCCCTTCAAAACTTTCATAGCCATCCCCACCAGAAACCACAGAGTTAAATATTGGCAGATTTTAATTAAAAAACAATTGAAAAACACAAACACAGACTGGTAGGGTGGTGAGAGAATTTAGTAAATATGATAGTTAAGGCTTAATATGATTTATGTAAATAGTTCTGAAGCATTTATAGTAAAGATCTGAATAACACAATAGGAAAATGGAAGCAGGCATGGCAATTCAGAAGATAATAAACACAGGTGGCCAAAAGGCATAAGAACTAGGTTGAAAATTGCTAATGAATACAAACTGCAAATTAAAATACTGCTTTTGTGTTTTTTTCTCCATCCGTTTGTCAGTCTCAAAGACTATTATTGTTTTGTGTAGACAATCATGTGTGCAAGAGGTAGAAAGAATTATTAACCTCTCCAATTCAGAAGGATTATCAAGCAACATAGGTATCAAAATGTGTATACTTCGGCCCAGCTGGCATGGCTCAGTGATTAAGTGTCAACCTATGAAGCAGGCAGTCATGGTTTGATTCCGGCCAGGGCACATGCCCAGTTTGCAGTCTTGATCCCCAGTGCGGGGTGTGCGGAGGCAGCCAATCAATGATTCTTTCATCATGGATGTTTCTATCTTTCTCTCCCTTCCTCTCTAAAATCAATAAAAATATATTTTTAAAAAAATGTGCATACTTTGGGTCCCCCAAATCATAGTACTTACAACCTATCTTATAGACAAAATAAAATAAATGAACAAAAACCTCTGTGCAAGGATATTCAATAGAGTGTATTACATGTCAGGAAAATACTGAAAACCAATTTGATAACTCAAAGATGAAGTATTGTTACATAATTTTCTAGGAAATACTATGGAAATGTTATATTGCTTTAACAATGAAAATATTAAAAGCAGTGCAAGCTGTGTGCATAGTAAAATGCCATATTTGTTACATATGTGTAACTGTTCAAGCCTGCCTCTGAGCACACTCAGCATTCATTCGTTTATCCATTGATGGCCTAGGAAAGGGCCAAGACTAAGATTATATGATGAGTCAAAGAAAGATTCTTCAATCTTCTGGTGCTCCAGAAATCTGCAATAACTTGGCCTTTCAAAAAGGGACCTGCCTGGGCACTGTTGTCCTCTGATGAGGCCACTTGGGGTATGCTGTCTTTAGAATAGGAGCATCAGGAATCTCTTGGGTATGACCCCAGATAAATGTAGACTTTCTGAGTTCTGCCTTGAGGTGGATTTACAGTGATGCATGGGAAATTGGGATTGTATCTCATGGAATTTGCCTTAGGCAACTGTGGGTTTTGGAAAACTATTCCTCTAAATAAGCTGCTGCATCCTGCATATATTTCTGCCCCTCATTTGTCCTGTTTTGTCTGTATCTGAAATGAAGGATGAAATCTGGGCATTGCTGAGCTAATAGTAAGAAGTTTAGTCTGGGAAACAAGTAGAAGCAGTTTGTCATAACACACTAATGAAGACCAAAGTTAACATTTTGAAGACTGAATTCCTTACCACTTTATTTTTGGTGAGCAAACATTGAAACATAAATTGATATTAATTTCTTTAGATATTGCCTCATATATGCTTAATTCAAACAAAATAAAATATTAAGTATTAATAGAATGGAACAGTGTCTTAGTGGGACTATGTCAACAATATTATTTTTTTAGGAATTTTAATGCTAATAAACCTGATCTTCTTAGGCCTTACCAAAATGTAGGTTAGAAGAAATTAGTTACATTAATAAGAATTACCCAAATTTCTTTGTCCATATAAGATCTCAGCATCTCTGTTTCTTCCTGTATTTCTACCTAATTTTTTTTAGGACATTTCTCTCATATTATGGTAGATTTGGGGGGAATGTGGTATTGTTAATCATTGTAGCACAGTTGAAACTCTGCTGATTGTTACAATAGATTTCAAAATTACATCAGCCCTAAATTCAAGTTCTGTGAAGACACATGATAAATGTGATCGTGGAATATTTATTTACTCTAAACTCAATTAGTTTGTGTTCAATAAAGGGATTTAAAGATCTATTTATAGACATTCCTATGAGAGAATTGTGGGTTGTTGTGTATCAAGTACTTATTAAAATAAATATCAATCTCCTTCATTTTACTGGATAAAACGACGTATCTATATGCATGATGTATGTGAGTGACACAGTGGCAGGCTTATTGGTGAGAGCAGAGATGTAGGAATGGGCAAGCCTGGCTCCAGGTAGGGCCATAATAAATCAGAAAGTTTTAGAAGAATTAGAATGTTATTAATAGAGGTTTTTCTTTTTCTCCTGTCCAAGAAACAAAGACAAGCCAATCTAAGTATCTCTTAATGAAAACAGAGGATGGACATTCAGAGTGTTAGTAAACTGAGGTTCAAGGTACGCCCGCCTTTTCCCTCTATTATTATTATTGGTAGGATCACTGCATTTAATTGATGTAGCACATTCTCTTCAGATAGAGAAAGATTTTATACGTAAATACATTTTATAAGATTGGATGGGTGTGAAGAGGTAAGGGAAAGAGAGGTGGACTACGGCAGTGTAGAGGTACACACATATGTTGACAACTCTCAGGGTCTATTTACTCTCATTCTTGAATATCGACTAGCCCATGACATTTAGACCATAGAGCATGGCAAGCAGGGCGACTAGGGAGCAGGCAAGCAGGGTGATGGGGGAGCAGGCAATCAGAACCCGCAGGCAGCACCCAGCAGGGTCTGCTGGGCAGTTGCTGCGGCAACTGGGGAGGAGACAAGTAGGGCGACTGGGAGCAGGCAAGCGGCCTACAGGCAGCACCCAGCAGGGCCTCCTGGGCAGTGGCCACCGGGGAGCAGGCAATGGGGGTGACCAAGGAGCAGGCAATTGGAGCGACTGGGGAGCAGACAAGCAGCACCCAGCAGGGCCTGCTGGGATATTGCCACAGAAACTGGGGAGCAGGCAAGCGGGGTGATCAGGGAGCAGGTAATCGGAACCCACAGGCAGCACCCAGCAGGGCCTTCTGGATGGTTGTTGGGGCAACTGGGGAGCAGACAAGTGGGCCAGCAGACAGCACCCAGCAGAGCTGCTGGGCGGCTGCTGCAGCAACTGGGGAGCAGACAAGCGGAGCCACAGGGAGCACCCAGCAGGGCCTGCTGGGAGGTCTTCGCAGTAACAGACAAGTGGGCCGCAGGCAGCACCCAGTAGGGCCTGCTTGCCCATCCCTGTGGTGTGGAGCAGACAGGCCCCACAGAGAGCAGAGAACCATGGGGAGTGGGCCCAAGCCATCTGTAGCACATCCCCTGAGGGCTCTCAAATTGGAGAGCGTGCAGGTCCTGCTGAAGGACCTCCCTACCTGCCCTCTCCCCTGGCCTCCTGCCCCTGTGCACGAATTTTGTGCACTGGGCCTCTAGTATTAATATAATTGTTTTATATAAACGTTTTCCTTATTTAAACTTTTATGGCTTTTCCAAGATACTCCTTTTATGTATGGTTTACATCTCTAATTGCTTGCCTTATTTTTAAGGGTGTGTGTGATTTCCCTAATACCACTTTTCACATTCTTTTTCAAGAGAGAAAACATGGTTATTAAAAGTATGAGCTAGTTATTAGTGATGTATCTCTCTCTCTCTCTCTAAGGGGATAAATATTCAGCATACTGTTACTATATTTTAAAATAATACCATATTTTCTGGCATCTAAGACAGCCCCCAACTTTTGAGAAGATTTTCCTGGGTTAAAAAGTCCGGATGGAGACCGTATGCGGCACGAAAAGGAGCTGACCAGAGACACTTGCGGTCTCCGTTGGGCTCCATTGAAATGAATGGAGTGCGGCTGTTTTTGAGCTCCCCCCACCATATGCGGTGACCGTAGATTTTCCAGTCCAGCTGGGAAGTTTCAGCACCCGCCCTATAAGATGACACCCAGTGTATAAGACGACCCCCCAACCTTTGAGAAGATTTTCCTGAGTTAAAAAGTCGTCTTATATGCTGGAAAATACAGTAATTCCAAGATAAGTTTGAGTTTAAGACTATCTCTTTTAGGTAAATGTGCTTTTCTTTTGATTGTTTGATATTACAGCATATTTAAAGTTATATCTAAATAAAATGAAAGTTATGTCTTAGTAACTGCATCTAAATAAGACCTAAGGCTTTAGCAACTGAAAAGAAATACAAGCCAGATATGCACAAAACAAAGACAAAAGTTTATAATCAGGTCATCTGATACTGAGATATGAGAAGCTTCATAAACAATCCAGGTGTGTTGCTGTGTCTGCCCATGGCATCCATGTGGTTGAAAAAACTGTACTATTTTATTCAAATATTGATACAATGTTGGACAAATGATTCTAGGATAGCTGTATTTATAATTTTTATAATTTCTATTTTTATGCTAACTTAACATTGTTTTGCCTATGTTTCTCCGTTTGTACCAATTTAAGTCATTTTGTATCTGTGTAGTGTAGTGGAGGTAACATATTCTATACATGTCATATTGAAATGTAAAAATCAGCCTAATTTCAAAGATTACAAGGTATAGAAATGATTTCAAAAGGAGGGGAATTCATGCCCTGCATTGGAATAGCACCATGCAGGAAACTAATTCGTGGTATGAAATGCTATTCATTATGACCTAAAAGCATAGTTTTACTTCCTTCTGAACCAGTAGGTTTTATTTAATCATTTGCTATGATTAGATAAATCTCTGTGAAACTCATGATGATAGCACCTTTACATAAACAAGAAAACTTGGGAGGAGTTTTTAATAAAAATGAGGAACCAGTGGAGATAATTTCCCATCATTCTAACAGAGGAAGCTCCTGGTGATCAGTCTTTTCTCTTCAGTGGTCAGGAAAATAGTTTAGGTCCAATCATAATTGGCCAAGTTAAATTGAGATTGACAGAGCAAAGCAGGTGGAAAAGCAGGTTATTGAGATTGATGATGTTGATGACTCTCAATTAGAAGAGAAATATCAAAATTAAAGTTGAAGGTACATTTAAAATGATATGGACACCAATAAGAAGGCTTCTTAAGGTTGTTGGCTTTGGTAACTGAACAAAATCTCCCAGGAGAAGAAATGTAGGTAGAAAAGCATGTTGGGAGAAATGACAACATGAAAAGTTCAGTTTTAGACATTGCAGCCAACATCCCAGGAGACACTCAGAACCCAGGCCACCAGCAAAGGAGAGAGAGACATTTGTATATTAATATCCAATCTAATAAAAGAGAAACATGCAAATTGATTGATACACCCAAAAGCCATGCCACCAGCTAATTAGGATCATATGTGCAAATTAACCAAACTAATGGCGGCAGCCACGAAGCTGGAATGAGTAGGAGGCTTGGGTTGCCCCGGGCAATGGAGGAAGCCAAGCTTCCCACCTGCCCTGCTGGCCCTAAGCTCTGCTGAAGGCTACAAAGTTTCAGTTATAGAAGATAAATAAATTCCAGAAACCTGCTTCCAGCCCGCAGCTGTGGCCAGCCTGAAAACAGCCATCAGCCCCTCACTCAGGCTGTCCAGGCACCCCAGCGGGACCCCCACCCTGATCCAGAACACTCTTCAGGGCAAACCAACCGGCCCCCACCCATGCACCAGGTCTCTATCTTATATAATAAAAGGGTAATATGCAAATTGACCCCAACAGCAGAACAACTGGGAATGACTGGTCACTATGCCACACACTGACCACCAGGAGGCAGATGCTCAATGCAGGAGCTGCCCCTTGTGGTCAGTGCGATCCCACAGTGGGAGCTCTGCTTAGTCACAAGCCAGGCTGCCAGCTGCCAGCACAGCAGTGATGGCAGGAGCCTCTCCCGCCTCCTCAGCAGGGCTAAGGATGTCCGACTGAGCTTAGGCTTGCTCCCCAGTGGCAAGTGGACATCCTCCGAGATCTCCAGGGTTGCCAGAGGGATGTCTGACTGCCAGCTCAGGCTCAATCTCCTGGGGAGTGGGCCTAAGTCAGCAGGTAGACATCCCTCGTGGGGTCCCAGACTGGGAGAGGACACAGGCTGGGCTGAGGGGACCCCCCTCTGAGTGCACAAATTTTTGTGCCTCGGGCCTCTAGTGTATTATAACATCATTAGCCAAAGGTGTGAAGAAATACATTTTGTAAAAGCAAAAAAAAGGTGTTTTTTTTGTTTGATGATCATTAGGGGGAGCCCCAGCACTTTTAATACTTCTTTAGTTTATGTCCAGATCAGAAATCTTGCCACAGTCTCATAAATAAAAAAATACATATTTTACACACAAAGTTAGTGTTTTATAAAAATTGGATGAACATCAGTGACTCAAATGTATCTGCATTGTTTGTGAGATAGGCTCAAAATGTAATTTTCAAATGGCCACTTACCTGTATTTTTTTATTTTCCTGGAGAATATAATAGCAAGTGGATGCTTTGATGATATTAAATATACTGCACTTCTCTTGAAATGTGATCTCTTAAAATATAAATCAAAGAATGAGAAAATATTTCCAGTGTCATCATCTTCTACCTATTCCAAGATGAAAAGGAAACATCTGAGTAATAAAAAAGGAAGTATCTGCCACTGACCTTCTATTGCATTGCTTTGGCCTAGATTTGTTTAAATCTAAGAGCAGCATGCATGACTTTCCAATTTCTCACTTTTCCTGATATACAGGCCATGGTTCTGGCATGATTTTCTATTTCTTTGGTCACTAAAATTCTATGCATATGCTCTAGTTATTTGAAACTTGAGCCTTTTGCTACATTTTATATGTAGGCAGAAATACTAATTTCCATCTGGATATCTGCTAGTTCCCAATAGTACAAGTGTATATTGAGGAAGAATGCATGGGCTGAGGAATAGTCTCCTACACCTTTAATGATCCCTTTCAGATGCTGGTGCTCAAGTCTAATGAATATGACCAAAGTCATAGACAATTGTCGAACAGTGCACTTTGGAAAGAACCATCAATGGGGAAGTTAGCTTGGTACAGTGAGGCTGGACAGCGTGCAAGAGGACAGCGAAGGAGCTTAGAGAGGTGCCTGCAGTTATGTAATATGCAGTTATGAGGGTCTACTCACATCCAAACTCTGCTTTCGTGATCATCAGTCAGAAGACAGTCAGGAAGGCTCTTCTGATTAAACAAGTGAGACTTTGATTAGTCATTTTGGAGAAGAAAGTTAAGGGAAGGAGTGGATGGATGTTGGCAACTTTATAAGCTCTGTTAGATCTAAGACACACAGCCAGATTATGACTGATGTTTCTATAATGGAAGCCAGTTGTCTTCTGATTTTAGAGGTATTTTTACTTGTAAGTAGATGTATCCATTTGCTTGGGCTACCATAACAAAATACTACAGCCTGGTGTCTTAAACACAGATATTTATTTTCTCACAGCCCTGGAGGCTGAAATCTAAGATCAAGGTGTCAGGAGTTTTTGTTTCTCCTAAGGCCCCTTCCTTGGCTTGCAGATGGTTACCTTTCTTCTGTATCCTCATATGCACACACATCCCTAATGTCCCCTGTGTATCTACGTACTTCTTCTTATAAGGACACCATCCAGGTTAGATTAGATCCCAGTCATGTGGCCTCATTTAATCTTAATTACCTTGTTAAAGACCCTATCTCCAAATATAGTCACATTCTAAGGTAGTGGGGTTATGGCTTCATCACGTGAAGTTTTGCGGGACACACTCAGGCCCAAACCAATAGACCCAGCCGGCCTGGACACAGCAGAGAGAAGGAAAGTTCACCTTCTTCTAAGACATGAAAGTAAATGGTGGCGAAAGATTGATGATGATTCAAAAATATTAAATTACCCAAGAAAGTTCTCTTTATTGTAAATTTAAAATATTTTTTTCTCATAAATATTCACATGTTTATAAAAAATAGAGTTATAGGAAGCATAAGAAATAGGCTGGTTGTTGGTTGTTTTTTGGGTGGGGGTTGGTGTTTTTTGGTTGATGTTTTAGCTGATATCTCACCTGAGGGTATTTTCCCACTGATTTTTAGAAAGAGTGGAAGAGAGGGGAAGAGACAGAGAGAGAAACATATATATGAAAGAGACATTAGTTGGTAGCCTCCCACATGCGCCATGACCAGGGCCTGGGATGGAAGCTGCCATTGAGGTGCATGCCTTTGAACGGACTCAAATCCATGACCCATCAGTCCGAGTTGGAGGGTGCAGGGGTTCCTCCAACCTATCCACTGAGCAACTGGCTGGACAGAAACAGGCCTTTTTAAATTTTGTTTTTAGCAAAGTTTATTTTTCTTCTTATATAAATACTAGAGGCCCAATGCAGGAAATTTGTGCATGGGTAAGGTCCCTAGACCTGGCTGGTGACCAGGGCCTATCTGTGGGGTACTGGTGGGGTGATGGGGGGACCCTTACTAGCACCCACCTTGGCCAGCCTGGTGACGCCTGATCGCTGCCGCCCCCCACCGCCCTCGGCTGCCACTAGTTGCCTCTTTATGTGGGGTGACTGGTGGGGTGATCAGGGGCTCCCCATTGGCACCCACATTGGCTAGCCTGGGGCCTGTGGACTGGGGACAGCTCTTGAGTTGAGTGTCTGCCCCCTGGTGGTCAGTGCACATCACAACAACTGGTCATTCCACCAGTCGTTCTGCAATTCAGTCGGTTTGCATATTAGGCTTTTATTATATAGGATGACTTGAGCATGAAGGCATTGAAGAATGGGCATCTAGAGAAGATGGGATTGATTAAAATGGAACAAATTAACCATATCTACATCATGGTAAAACAAACTAGAGGCCCGAGGCATGAAATTCATGCAAGGGTAAGCCTTCCTTCCCCCAGCTGCAGGCACTGGCTTCCCTCTGGCTACAGGCACCGGGGACCCAGGCTTCCCTCTGGCTGCTAGCAGCTGGTCCTGCCCCTGTCCACACCCACCTTGGCCTGGTGCTGCCTGCCTCTGTTGCCCCTTGATTGATCGCCCCACTGGCTGGTGGCCTGGGCCTCCCTCTGCGGGGGGGTTGTGGGGCGATGGCAGGGCCCCCAACCAATCGCATTGCACCTGCCTTGGCTGGCCTGATGCCAGTGCATGTCATAGCATGGTCATCCAGACAGTCGTTCTGCTATTTGGCCATTTGGTCAGTTTGCATATTACACTTTTATTATTATAGATGTAACTGAAAATATATTTTAACTTTTTAATTGTAGACAGTTTGGCTTATGCATTCTTTAATAAATATTGACTGTTTAAATTAAAAATTCATTCTAAAGGATCATACAGTTCATTAAGTATTATGCCAATCAATTCTTTGGATTTTTTTGGATATTTATTTGTAAATGTATTTTTATTTTTGCCATTAGATCAGAAAGCAGCATAAGACATTGGGCTACTAGTATATGTGAGGAGTATTGAATTTATTTCTACCTAATCTTTGCAGATTCTATGCATTATTTTTAACATCTTTAATCCTGAATTTCACTGGCCAAAGAGCTTTAACTGTGTAAAAAGTTTTGAAAACATAGAGTGATTCACAAATGTAATATTAACTAGGGGCCCGGTGCACAAAAATTTGTGCACTGGGGGGGAGGGTGTCCCTCAGCCTGACCTATGGCCTTTCCCAGTCTGGGACCCCTCGGGGGATGTCCACCTGGCTGGCATGCCTGGCCAGCCTGGGTGAGGGGCTGAGGGCTGTTTGCAGGCTGGCCAAACCCCCCAGTGGGGACCCTCACCCCATGGGGGTGTAGCCAGCCTGGGTGAGGGACTTAGGGCCATTTTTAGGCTGCCCACAGCTCCCATTGACCCAATGTCCCAGTGAAGTCTGGCTGGAATCAGGTTTCTGGGGTTTATTTAGCTTCTATAATTGAAACTTTGTTGCCGTGAGCAAAGGCCAGCTGCCATCGCTGGCCTCCTTTGCTTCAGCTCCGTGGCTTCTAAAATTGAAACATTGTTTCCTTGAACAGAGGCCCAACTGGCCTAGGCAGGCAGTTGCAACGGAAGCCTCCTGTTTGCTCTAGCTCTGTGGCTGCTGGCCTCCATCTTGGCTGGGTTAATCTGCATATAGCCGCTCTGATTGGCTGGGGGTCATGGATTGGATGGTGGGCGTGGCTTAGGTGTCTTGGAGTGATGGTTAATTTGCATATTACTCTTTTATTAGAGTAGATAGTACTATAATGATTATTTCCTTTTTATAAGAATAATTTCCATTTACCTTATTGCACTTTTCTAGTAGTCAAAATATTTTTTTTTAATGTTCAAGTTATATATTCTTATTTTCAGTGTTAAAGTCAGATTTTTTCTGATTCAAGGAATAAGTACTGTCAAGAAACTGTCTTAGCATTTAATTCTCAGTATTTTCCTATGCCATAGTTTACCTTAATAATTGGGCTTTTTCCCACCAAATTGCGTGCTTCACTGTGTGGTAGTGTTCGAAACACTTTCCTTTGTGCAGAGGTACATTAGAAAACTTGCACATGTACCGCATTTCACTGCGTAGTTTATGAGCGGCACACACATGACAATGACGTAAAGCATTTTTATTTTTGCCAGTTCCAACTAGAAGTTCCAATGTATGTTTCCTCATGTCCATTGACAGTCTCCCTGATGGATCCGATTTTACTCGTTTCCCACAAAAAAATGTGTTAAAAATGCAATTCATGAAACCTCAACTACATATAACATCCTAAATACTGATAGCTTCTAAAAAGTATCTACTTAGCGTCTTTCAGTATTTGGAAAGAGGGCTAAAATTCTGGAGTTATATAATTTATATAATTTCTTTCTATTTTGTATGTGCCAACTTTTCCTATATTCCTGCCAGATAATCCAAACCCTGATCATTAAGTCAGAGACCTCATGCTTTTCTTAGGTCCCATTTTTTTCTGTTCTCTTACCGGCTTTATAGACAGGTGATGGCATGAACAAATTTATAATCATAGGTCCTGACAGGCAGAAATGCACAAAGTAAATGTAAATTATATCTATTCTGTTAGTACGACAATGCATTCCCTTATGCAAGGTTTTGGTCCAGTTTTTGTGATAGAATTTTCTTCCACTGCTGTTAAAATCTTTAGTGCTATTTCTAGTTACTGTAATTGTGAGTGAATGACAGACATATGAATCTTAACAAGACCCTGTATATTCGTAAAACTGAAAATGAAATCATACCTACACAGTTTCCATCTTTTGCTTTTTAAGTTTTCTTTAAAAAATATTTACTGAATGCCTAATACATGCTAGCCCATGGCTATACTATGTTAAAAAAAGAAGAAACAGTCTCTGCTGTCATAGAGTTTGTAGTCTAAAGAGAGTAAGAAATAACCCAGCAAACATCAAGCTGGTGAAAACACATTTGATATGTGGTATAAAGGGAATAAACAGGATGCTGTCTCATATATAACAGTTTGTAGTCAACTGCAAAAATGGATACAATTATTCATCTTCTGTATTTCTACACCCTTTGTAATGTGACACTGTCCCTTTTCTTCTCAAGAGCTGGAGTTTATTTGATCTCCCCTTGATTCTGGGCTGCATTGTGACTTGAATTGATCAATTGACCAGTGTGCCCTGGGTTTGGGTCTTAAGTAGCATATAGTATCTCTCTCTCTCTCTCTCTCTCTCTCTCTCTCTCTCTCTCTCTCTCTCTCTCTCTCTCTCTCTCCCCTCTCATATATCTATTCTACTAAAAGGTAATATGCTAATTAGACAGGGTTAACTGGCCATCTTCCAGATGTCTGACTTCCTTCCGGACAAAGCCATGGTGGTGGGGACCAAGGCAGAGGCCGTTAAGGGCAATCAGTTTAGCAGGGAAGGGCAGTTGGGAGCAAGATCAGGCCAGCAGAGGAGGATAGTTAGGGGCAATCAGGCAGGCAAAGGCAGTTAGGGGTAATTAGGCAGGCAGGTTAGGGGTAATCAGGCAGGCGGCAGGCAGAGGCAGTTAGGGGTAATTAGGCAGGCAGGTTAGGGGTGATCAGGCAGGCGGCAGGCAGAGGCAGTTAGAGGCAATCAGGTAGGCAGGTAGGTGAGCAGTGAGGAGCCAGCAGTCCCAGATTGTGAGAGGGTTGTCCGACTGCTAGTTTAGGCCCAATCCCAGTGGTGCCCGATTGGAGAGGGTGCAGGTTGGGCTGAGGGAACCCCCCTCCCCATGTGCATGAATTTCATGCACCAGGACACTAGTGTTTACACACACACACACACACACACACACACACACACACACACATATTCTGCTTGTTCATTAGGTGCTGAGTCCAGGCAAAATTGCTGACTGAAAAATCATGAACTACAAAATACTTATTATTTTAAAAATATAATTGGAATGGGGAATATGAAGTAAATGTAACTTATTCAGTTAAATAAAAGATACATGAAAAAGGCCTTAGAAGATGAGGTTTAAGTTCAGATCTAGAAGGAGTCAGTCATGTGAAGCGTGGTTGAGTGCGCACTCCAAGCAGAGGGAACTGCACGTTCCAAAGCCTCTGGCTAGCTTAATCTGGTGCATTATATGAACTCAAGGAGGACCGTGCAAATGAAACACATTCAGCAAAGAGAAAAAAGGGAGATGGCAAAATGGGGATGTAAACAAGACCTTTATCACGCAAGGGTTGTAAGTAGTGAGCACAAGTTGACTTTTATCTCCGAGGGCAGCTGAAAACTAGTAAATCTTTTAAGCAGGGAAATAATACAATTTAATTTTTATTTTAGAAAAATTAGTGTGGCGAAGACCATGTAAGAGGCATCACAGTAGCCTGGTAAAGATCATGTTCTTCCTTTTAATAGATATGGGAATTACCTGGGGTTTCTTCAAATTACTTCTTGTGGTAAACTGAGTTTGCCTACATCTAGAGCTGTTCCAAAATAAATTTGTGATGTTTACATACTCTCTGTGCCTATCTATCAACAAGGATGCTGGTGGAGGCCATAAAAGCCAGTGTAAACACAAGCTTGTGCCTTCAGCTGGCTATATGAGAAGTCGTATTTTTAAACAACAAGGAAATGTGTTCCTTGACTTTCTGTTATTTACTTTAAATGCCTTGACCTCCCCTCACCCCCAACATTTGACTTACCTTTTCGGGATCTGATTTCCAATTTCACTTTAACATCAACATTTCCCTCAACGATTTTTATTCCCTCACATTTATTTCTTTCAATGCTAATTCAAAGAATGAAAGAGAACCTTTCGAGATACTAATAAAATCCTTCATCTTGTATTAAAAAAACACAAAACACTTTCTTCCGTTTTTTTCCATGCAATCTGAATGAACATGCTCCATGTCCTTCAGCGCTCCACTATACATTGTTCCTTGACTATGTAAATTGTCTTACTCTTCATTTGCCCAGGATTTTATCAAGACCATATATAAAGGTGTGTGTATGTGTATGTATGCACATAGATATATTGTACATGTATGTAAATGTTATTGACAGCTACTGAATTCTGACTGATCCTGCTGAAGGTTGAACTGGCTGTGGCAATTTCCTAAAATTAGACAGCAATGAAGTTTACCACATCAGTTGACTTTTCCTTTTACAAGTGATTTCTCTGTAGCAAGTGTTGCTGTTTGATAGCATTTACCCAAAGTAGAATTTCTTCAGAATTGGAGTCAATCCTCTTAAACCCAGTGACTGCTTTATCAACTAAGTTTATATAATATTATAAATTCTTTGTTGACATTTTAACAATCTTCACAGAATCTTCATCAGGAATAGTTTTCATCTCCAGAAACCACTTATTTAGCTTATCCATAAGAAGCAACTCCTCTTCTATTAACATTTTGTGATATTGCAGCAATTTAATCACATCTTCAGGCTCTACCCCTGATTCTAGTTCTCTTGCTGTTTCTATCAAATCTGCACCTACTTTCTCCTCTGAAATGCAGACCCCTCAAAGTCATCCATGAGGGTTGGAATCAGCTTTATCCAAACTACTGCAAATGTTGATATTTTGACCTCTCCTCGTGAATTACAAATGTTCTTAATGGCATCAAGAATGGTGAATTCTTTCCCAAAGCTTTTCAATTTATGTTGTGCAGATATATCAGAGGAATCGTTATCTATGGCAGCTATAAACTTACAGATGTATTTTTCAAATAAAAGACTTGAAAGTCAAAATTACTCTTTGATCCATAGGCTGCAGAATAGATATTCTGTTATCAGGCATAAAAACAACATTAATTTTTTCTATATATCCATCAGAGCTCCTAAGTGACCATGAGTAGTAATTCATGAGTAGTAATATTTTGAGAGATATATTATTTTTTTGAGCAGTGGGTCTTAAAATAATCAGTAAATTATGTTGTAAATAGATGTGTTGTCATCCACGCTTTGTTGTTCCATTTGTAGAGCATAGGCAGAGTAGATTGAGTGTAATTCTTAAGGGCCCAAAGACTTTCAAAATGGTTAGAGCACAGGCTTCAACTTGAAGTCATCAGCTGCATTAGCCCCTAACAAGAGAGTTAGCCTATCCTTTGAAACTTTGGAGCCAGGCATTGACTTCTTCTCTCTAGATATGTAAGTCTCAGATGACATCTTCTTTCAACATAAGGCTGTTTTGCCCATGTTGGAAATCTGTTGTTTAGTGTCGCCAACTACATTAATAATTCTGGCTGGATCTTCTAGATAACTTGCTGCAGATTCTAGCTCAGCACTTGCTGCTTCATCTTGCACTTTTATGGTATGGAGATGGCTTCTTTCCCTCAACCTCATGAGTCAACCTCTGTGGTTTCCAACTTTTCTTCTGCAGCTTTCTTTCCTCTCAGCTTTCATAGAATTGAAGAGAGTTAGGGCCTTATTCTGGATAGGGCTTTGGCTTAAGGGAATGCTGTGCCTGGCTTACTCTTCTATCGATATCCCTGAAACTTCATGCCAACAATAAGGCTATTTTGCTTCCTGATTCATGTATTCACTGGAATAGCACTTCTAATTTTCTTTAAGAACTTTCCTTGGCATTTACAACTCACCTAACTATTTGGCACAAAACCTGACTTCATTGCTAAGCTTAATCATTTCTCCCGTTTGGTTTAGGGTGAGAAACATGTGATTCTTTCTTTCATTTGAACACTTAGATGTAGGCTTATTAATTGACCTAATTTCAATATTATTGTGTCTCAGAGAATAGGGGTACAATGTGTTGTGGAGTAGTCAGAACTCACACATTTATCAATTAAATTATTCTGTATTTAGCCCTAACCTGTTTGGCTCTGTGGACAGAACATTGGCCTGTGAACTGAAAGGTCCAAGGTTCAATTCCAGTCAAGGGCATGTACCTTGGTTGCGGGCACATCCCCAGTGCGAGGTGTGCTGTTTCTCTCTCATTGATGTTTCTAACTCTCTATCTCTCTCCCCTCCTCTCTGTAAAAAAATCAATAAAGTATATTTTAAAAATTACTTTATATTTAAATAGGAATGGTTAATGGCATCCAAAAAAGTTATCATAGTATCATCAAAGATTATTGACCACAGATTATATTAAAAATATAATAATAATGAAAATGTTTGCAATATTATAAGAATTACCAAAATGTGACACTGACATGAAGTGAGCAAATGCTTTTGGAAAATGGAATAAATAGACCTGTTTGATGCAGAGTTGCCACAAACTTATAATTTGTAGAAAACACAGTATCTGTGAAGGGTAATAAAGCAAAGAACAATAAAATGAGGCATGCCTTTTTTTTTTCCAAGTAGCACTTACTATTTTATTTTCTATTTTTCTTTAAGAAAATGAAGTATGCTTGTATATATTTATGAAATATAAATATGCATTTATATGTATAATATATCTGTACATAAACATGCAATTAATCATACACATAATTATAAATTCTGTTTAGTACCGTAAATAGAGTTCTAACCTGGATAGTAACAAGAAGAATCGACTGTAGGTAGGGTCATTAAAGAAGGGTGCTATTTAACTTGTTGCCCGGAGCTATTGACATGATTTATGCCAGTGCATGCCAAGGTTAGAGTTGTGTATTTCACAGCTCATTTTGCTTTCTGTGGAAACATTGGATTGGTATGAAGCAAAATTAGAAAATGTAACTATTATCAGAAGCCATCACAATTACCCATTGACAAAGCCATGGTGACAAAGAAATGTGGAGATATAAAAAGAAGTTGGATTGCCGTGGCTGGATTTGCTCCATGATTACAGTGTCGGCCCACTCACCAAAGGCTTGTGGGCTCGTTTTCTGGTCAAGACCATGTACCTTGGCTCCAAGTTCCCTAGCCCAGATAGGAGCACGTGTGGGGAGCAACCAATTGATGTGTCTCTTTTATGTTGATGTTTCTCTCTCATTCTCTCTCTCTCTCTCTCTCTCTCTCTCTCTCTCTCTCTCTCCTCTCTTTCTCTACCCCCCCCTACTTCCCTCCCTCCCTCCTTTCCTCTCTCTCTAGAAATCAATGGGGAAAAAATCCTCAGTGAGGATTTAAAAGAAATTGGATTTATAGTATTTTGAGAGTGTTTTTGGAAAGCCTAGACATTAAGATAATCACCAAAAAGTTCACTGGCTGCTCAGTACATTTGACATTCTTTAATACTACTCTGTAAATTAAAAATATAATAAATAAAATTTACTAAATTTTAGCATTGATTAAGAGCAAACCATGTAATGGATTGGTGCATACATGCCAGAAAACCTTAGTAAAACACTTAATCAAGGGTAATAATTTAGATAGTTGAGCCTCACAAGATCAAATAATGCTGACATTTGAATTCTAATGCCTTAAGCAGGTACAACAATTTCAGTTCCAACTCTAACCTTGAACTCCTTGTCTTGCTTCTCATTTTCTTTCAGTCGGCTGCATCTTTTTGTTTGTAATAGCTATTATCCAAAGCATTTTTCTATTTCTGATGATCTGTTAGACACTGTACAGATAATGCTGCATTATCCCGAGGGAACAGTAGTTCATGCTGGCCTATTGAACCTGACAGTCTCTTCGAAGGAACAGAAAGAAATGAAAGAATAGATGATATTCTCATCTAGAACACTAAGTCAGCCTCCTTTCTCAGACTCAGTTTGTGGTCCCTTTATGCCCTTTGTCCTCTGGTTGCATCTTTAATCTACAGTGGGCTAAAGGAATAAAGATAACAGCTAGATTAAAGTTATTTTGAAAAAGAAGTGTAACTGTGCCATCTCAGATTAGTGGAGTGTTTTTGTCTCTTCAATGTAAGTACCATACCAAATACAGTTAACTACTTTTTATCATCATACCACTGATAGAATAAGTGTCTGCTTATTGTTTCTATTAAGAACCATGGCAACTAAAGCAGAAAAAGCTAAGGAATTACAGTTGTGAGAAAATTGATTTCTTTTCTCTCCAAAGCCAAATCCCAATGGATATTTTCTTTTCCTCATCTCTTGTAACATGAATAAATGGGCTGAAGGATGCTGCCCAAATGTCTCTTCTGAGACCAATGGATGATTTTAAGTAAAGATTTCATTAATCCTAAGAATATACTATGTGAAATTACAATCCAAGGAAAATTTAATGTTTGTCATAAAAATTCACCTCTCAAGCCCTCACCTTAGTAGTGCTATTACTTGATTAGACTTACAGATGTTGCAAAATATTCTTTTCTTGCTTTAAACATTTAAAGCTGAGCTTATAAAATAAAGGTGTTGTTTTTTTTTTTAAAAAAAGAAACTTTGGGCATAATGGGAACAAAATAAGTTAGCAATACAATTGTGATATTCTCCCTATTGCAAAATCATCAGTCATGTGGGCTGCATTTACTACTCTGATACTAAGATTGTCAGAAACATGAATGCTTGGTAAGTCACTTGGCTTGCAGAACCTGCTGCTCATAAAATATGAAAACTAACTAAAATATTAAAAACTCCATTGAGATGGGCAGACAGCCTATGGATGATTTTGATTCTCAGTAATGCTTATAACATTTATTAAGCGCTAAAGAGGTTAGTGCTAGAAGTATCCATTAGTGTGACATAGCGTGGAGCACATAACATATTCTCACCGAGTTATGCAGCCTGTCCTAGAGGCATTTAGACAAGAAAATACTTTTGATTAATGTACTATTCCTTCCTACTCTACCTTTTACTTAAACATATTTGTAATGTGTTTTGAAGCATATGCAAGTTCACTCTATAAAATACAGATGTGCCCATTTGCTAAATGGGATTTAAACATTTGGTTAGATTTCAGCTACCTAAATGCATATGTTTTCTCCCAAGAAAGATGATTCTTTGTGTTTTAATTTTTAAAAAATTAAAAACCTACCTAAAAACTGCATTTCTAATTATCCCATAATGCAAACTATAATGTATTCTATAGTAAAGGTGTATACTATAATGCCTTTAGACAATAAACAGAAATAATATTTAAAAATAGAAAATGAAAGATTTTGTTGGCATTCAGGAGGTTTCTATTAATTTCAAGTATATGCTAAGGTCTCTCTAGAACACATACCTGTGCTTACTGCACTAACCACTCCACAGAGATGGCATCTTGGGCAGTCTCTTATAGAAGCCCTCGAAAAGTCCCTTTAAAACCTCTTTATGTAATAGGATATTAATGGTTTTGATAAAATGTGAATAAATCTCTCATACCAGTTTCAAATTTGTGGAACTTTTATACAGATTAGAAGAGGCCAGAGGATTAGTGCTGGCATTCACAGATCAGCGATATAAAACCAGAACAGAACAGTTTATCTTCCTTCCTATAGTAGGATGTGTTATCTCTGAAAACGATTTCACAATATTTTATACATGAATATGTTCTGGGTCTTGTAAGGGCATCCATAGAGTGGAACAGATGAAAAGACCACCGTTTCATGAGCTGGGACATAGGGTCAAATAATCAATTTGTTGATCTCTGATTTCATAAACCCCATTTCTGATTATTTGACTTTCCATTGAAACTCTACTATAGCGAAAGAATGATAATCATTTTATAGTTAACATTTCTTATCATGCATTAAAGAGTTGGCATTCATTTGTGTGTGTATGGTTTGAGTCTGTTTCTGTCAGTGTGTTCATTTAAAAATCTAACAAGAAATACATTTATGAAAACAAAAGAAATTTAAATAAATGAGTACTGTAGATTCTTTCCTCTTATTAATGGACAAAAAGACATTATTTTTCTGATAAACTTTGGCCTATATTATATTTTCCTGGTGCCCAGATAATAAGATCAAAGAAGAAGAAAAAAGTTGTATAAATTTTAGCCACTAACCAGCACACTTTGATGCATAATTTTATGGTATAATGTTGTGAGAAATGATGACTTTACATATCACTCATTTACCACTTATCTTTCTCCCCTTGGAGGGTACAATGTAGTAATAGAATCCAGATATTTAATTTATGGGGTTGTGAAGGTATACTAATTGTGAGTGTGGATATTACTTTCTTTTATAATCTAGGTAAGTCTCAGAAAAAAGAATTGTCTACTTGAAATGGGCACACCTCTCATCTCCTGTCTGTTAGCATGTTGATGTTTACTTTTAAGGATCTGAAACATAGGGAAAGACCTTACTTCAGAAATCACTGGGTTGAAGGCAGAATGGTCAAGTGCCCTCTGTCTGTTTTAGAATGTAATTGCCCCACGTCTGTTCAAATAAAGGGAAGGATTTGTGAAGTATGGTGCACACAGATATCAAAATGCATAACAGGATATGGCACCCAAAGCACAATCCACAAAATAAAAATAGATAAATTAAATTTCATCAAAATTTAAAACTTTTGTGTTTCAAAGGACATTATCAACAGAGTAAAAAAACAGTCTACAGAATGGCAGAAAGTATTGCCAAATGCAAGATATGATAATAGATTAATATCCAGAATATATAAAGAGTTATACTTCAACAAAAAAAAATCAAACAGCTCAATTCAAAAATAGGCAAAAGACTTAAACAGAATTTCTCTAGAGAAAATATATGAATGTCCAATAAGCAAATGTAAAGATGGTCAGTGTCACTGTACATTAAGGAGATTCATATCAAAACTGCAATGGGATACCACTTTACACATACTAGGATGTCTACTGTAAAAAAATGAAAAAGAAGTTTTGGTGAGTTTTCAGAGAAATGGGAACACTGGTGCATTGCTGGTGAGGATGCAAAATGGTGCAGCCTATGTGGAAAACAGTATGGTGACTCTCACCAGAAAATTAAACATAGAATCACCGTATGATCCAGTAATTCAGTTTTTAGTTATGTACCCCACAAAATCGAAAGCAGGAACTCAAACAAATATCTGTATACTAATATCTATAGCAGCACTCTTAACAATAGTCAAATGTTGGAAACAACCCAAATGTCTACCAGTAGATAATGGATAAACAAAATATGTTATATAACATACTACAATATGGATGCACCTTGAAAACATTGTGCTAAATTAAAGAAGCCAGTCACCAAAGCACACATATTATGTGATACATACATATGAGGTACCTAGAATAAGCAAGTTTATAGGCTCATAAAGCATAATCATAATAGAGATTACCAGAGAAGGGAGAATAGGAAGTTACTGTTTAATGGATATAGATAGAAATTGTGTTTGGAATGATTTAAGAAAATCTGGAAATGGATGCACAATATGGTGAATGTACTAATTGCCACTGAATTGAGCACTTAAAGTGATTAAAATTTTAGGTAATACATATTTTACCACAATAAAAAATAAAGTTCATAATAAGATACATATTATTTTACACCATATTAATATACTTTTTGTCAGTGGAAACATTTACTTGCTTTCAGATTCTACTGATTCACACTGAGGCATTTTATTAAGCAATTATATTAGGCTTCTTGATGAGTCTCTTTGATCAGTTCTGTTTTTACTCATATAATTTCAGATTTTATTTTTTAATTAAAATATAGGGGCCAAAGAAATCTGATGAAGAAAATAAATGTCATATATTAATAAATGTTGTGAATTTTACACTCCAACAGTTCTGTACAAAGTATTACTGCTTTTCTATTGACTTTTGCTGTAATGTATACAGATGTGTAAATTTGCTTAGGGGATATTTTGTACACCTTATTTTTGGAGGAAGATTGTTTAAACAAGGTAAACATTTCAGCATTTTCAATGCATATTTTATTTTTTATTTTATTAAGATTTGACAAAGTTTCATGAAAAAAAACACAGACTGCACTTTCTATAAATTAACTCCAATCTTTTTAGAGGAACATATATTGCGTATGTCACCCCCATTTATTAAAAGGGTAAACTTGCTTTTAAATTGGAAAGCATTGACATATCGAGAAGAGAAGCTGGGTTCTAAGGTTTGTGTGCTGTCACTGACTAACCCTGTAATTTTGAGACAATATTTTAACATGTCTGGATCTTGTTTCTCATTGGCAAATCAAGAGTCATTTTACTAGATGTCTGATAAGGTCATTTAAATGAATAAACATGGTTGTGATCCAAAAAACTTTATTAACAAAGCAGTCAGCAGGTTAGATTTGGTCAATTGGGATATATAGTTCGCCAACTTCTGATTTAGAATACTGTAACATTTTGAAATTAATATGCTATCAATGCAATCACTGAGAATATTGGGAAAGTTGTTTTTAAATAAAACAGAATTAGAAATAATGAAAGAATGGTACTGTTGTATGTTTCTCCTTTAGATCTTGGATTAATTAAACAAAAGATACTTGAAAGTAGAGCTCTATTATACTTCAGGTCCTGGTGGAGCTCTTGAAAATCGATTATGCACCAAGTTTGGGTAAATAAAGAAGTCTATGCATAACTAAGAAAATTTGTTATTCAAATTGGGCAAAATGAACATCTCATTTCTACTAAGTAAGAACAAATGGAATTTTTAAAAAAATGTAGATTAGCTGAACTAAATGTATGTGCAAACTGTTTTCAACTGTTGTAGTTCTTTTCTCTGCCTAAGGCACATATTATTACTTTAGGCAGTAAAATCAAGTAGGAATATTTGCTATGGGTAAGCTCGTGTTGACATTCACATATATTTTATTATTTAACACAATAATAACACTACAAAATTTGTGGTAATATTTATTTTTCAAATGAGGAAACTGTATTTCAGATGACTCAATAAGTATATGTATATAAAAAAATATCTGAGTAACTTCAAAGGTTCATCACTATTTCTCCTGCACAAATCTCATTTTTTTATTTAACTCTTAGTTGATCATATATGAAAAAATGAGGGCAAAACATAACAATATCTAATCATGTATTCATAGCCAAGAGGAAAATATACTAGAGATAATTCCAGTGAGTAAAAGCCCTTCCAGGTTTTTCTATCCTAACTAATAAAAGTGAAATATTAAAATTAACCATTTCTTTGGGACCCTTAAAACACGTCCACCAGCCAATCAGAGTGGCTGTATGCAAATTAACCTAGCCAAGATGGCGGAGGCTGCAGCCCCAGTGTGCGGCTTCTCCTGGGCTGCGGCCTCCGCCATCTTGGGAGCCACCATCCTGGGAAGGCATCCGCGCCCTGAGCTGGCCGATGCCTTCCCAGGCGGAAGCCTTGGTGGGCGGGACCAGCCTGCCGGCCACCGAGGCCCCCTCCTGGGAGGCCATGGGGTGTGGGGTGGCCGGCGCCACCCCATCTGCTTCCCAGGCAGGGGCCTCGGGGGCCGGGCAGCGGGACCAGCCTGCCGGCCGCTGAGGCCCCCTCCTGAGAGGCCATGGGGTATGGGGTGGCCGGCGCCACCCTATTGCTTCTCAGGCTGATGGCCCGGAGGGTCAGTGGGATCTGTGGCCAGCCTGAAAACTGCCCTCAGACCCTCACCCAGGCTTGCCACACCCCCTGGGTTGAGGGTCTCCCCTGGGGGGCTTGGCCAGCTTGCAAACAGACATTGGCCCCTCACCCAGGCTGGCCAGGCACACCAGCAGGTGGACGCCCCCAGAGGGGTCCCAAACTGCAAGAGGGCACAGGCCGGGCTGAGGGAACCCCCCCACCAAGTGCACAAATTTTTGTGCACTGGGCCCCTAGTTAAAATTATAAATATTCATTAGTTATTGGGCACCATC
>PVJC01017599.1:17396-32393 GCA_004026665.1 Murina feae | reverse complement strand
CACCACATGTCCCCACACTCTCCTTTTGTTCTCTCACTCACACACATCTTTTCAGCCTTCTGTCCATTCAGCAGCCATCTTGGATCCAAGAAATTTAATTTTAAAAAAGAAATTACAGAAAAAATTTTGATTTCCTCAGCTGATTTTTGGTTATCAACTAAAATTTTAAACTAAGTTCTCATTATTCCCCCAAGACATGTTCTTTTTCAATTAGAACTAAAGCTATAGATTACAATGAAAAACTGAAAATATGGAAATATATATATGTATATATATAAATATCTAATCTAATAAAAGAGTAATATGAAAATTAACCATCATTCTGAAACACATAAGCCACGCCCACCAGCCAAGCCACACTGATCATCCAATCAGAGTGATGATATGCAAATTAACCCAGCCAAGATGTCGGCCAGCAGCCACGGAGCTAGAGCAAACAGGAGACTTCTGTTTGGAGGAATCTGACTGCCTCAGCCAGCTCAAAGCAACAAAGTTTCAATTATAGAAGGCTTGGAGCTGAAGGAAAAGGAGGCTTCATTGTCTGCCTAGGCTGGCTGTGGCCTTCCGCTCAAGGCAGCAAATTTTTAATTATACAAGATAAATAAACCCGAGAAACCTGATTCCAGCCAGCCTCACTGGGACATTGGGTCAATGGGAGCCTGCAAACTACCATCAGACCCTCACCCAGGCTGACCAGACATGCCAGCAAGTGGACATCCCCCGAGGGGTCCCATACTTTGAGAGAGCACCCCCCCTCCCCGAGTGCACAAATTTTTGTGCACCTGGCCTCTAGTATGTATATAAACATTATTTATCTTACACAAATAAATGCCCAACAATTTTTTACATTTATGTAAATTTAAAACTAATTTTGTTTATTTCTTTGAAAAGTGTGAATATATTTGATCTGTAACAATATCATATGAAAAACCATAATAGTTTAAATAAATAGTTTTTACAAATAATTTAATAATGTTATAATGTAATTCTTAGTATTTGATTTATTGCTCAATGATTTACTGTTGTGCAAACAATAAACAGGTTTATGGAAAATATAGGATATTTTTAATGGCTCACTATTTATTTTAATTATTTTTATCATATTGAATAATAATAGTCTAGTGGACAGTACAAGAAAAAAGAGATCATGATAGCAGAATTGTCATCAGTTGCAATCTACTAGGAAGTTGATCTAGTACATACCTTACTTATTCTACTAAGAGACCTGTCAAAAATGATAAAAATATGATAATTCTTTTTTTTAATATATTTTATTGATTTTTTACAGAGAGGAAGGGAGAGGGATAGAGAGTCAGAAACAGTGATGAGAGAGAAGCATCGATCAGTTGCCTCCTGCACACACCCAATCAGGGATGTGCCTGCAACCAAGGTACATGCCCTTGACCGGAATCGAACCTGGGACCCTTGAGTCCACAGGCCGACGCTCTATCCAGTGAGCCAAACCAGCTAGGGCAAAATATGATAATTCTTGACAATTACAGGTTATAAAATGAATGTTAAAACGTATGAAATTGTTAGAAAGTAATTTCTAATTTAACTCTATCTTAATTGGGACATTTTGGGGTTTTATCTCCTCTCTTATGACCTATATTAAATAAAGTTTACAAACTAAGCTCATAAATATGCAAACCTATTTTCAGTCGGTGTGCATTTACAAGTCTTACTTTACAAGGTGGGGACAGAAAGAGGTACAGGTTTAATGATAATAGGAAAATATGTTCTATTTCAAAGTCATATGTTGATAAGATTTTTAAAATAAACTGTTCTCAAAATAAGTTCCAAACTATCATACTCAAAAAGCATTGTGTAGCATTAATAAGGACTATAATATAAGGACAATATTTGGGCAATGTGGTTAAAAAATAAATTTGTCTTTATATTGATTAAAATAAAATGTAAAGATATTTATATGTTAAATCCAGTATACTTATATTTTCTCTCTGGATATCAAAGAAGTTAAAAGATTAAGTATGGAATTACAACCTCAGTAAGAAGCCAATAATTATAAAAGAAATAGTTTAAGGAAACATACAACTACCAAAAATCTTCAAACAGAATATAGATGCACCAAAATAAATTATTGAAAGAGGAATCTCTTTTTCAATGATGACCATTAATTGAGGTTTGTGATACCTACAAATTCCAATATGAAATTCCCTTTAACTCTTCCTACTATACTAAGTTGGAGTACTGGAAACATCAAGGGGAACACTATGTATGTAAAGTATATTATTGTCTAACACTAAGCTGTGCACCAAAAATCAATATAAAGTGAAATTGAAAGTAAAAATTCCTACCATTCTAAGTAAACCCAGTAATTCACTTTGACCTATCTATCCTCTTAGAAAAAGAAAGATGCTTCTCCTAGTACAACATTATACATGCAATGGAAACCAAGAATGAGGATGATACAACACTGATCTGAACAAAAGAGATGTACTTGCTAATAATAGTAAAAACAGCTAATGGAGATGTGAGTTTATCCAATCCCAAGAATAATTCTGAAATTTAAAAATGCTTCTTAGGAAACTTGGTATATATTTGCTACAGTAGAAAATTGCTAGGAAGCATTTTGGAAAAAAAATAAGATTGAAAGAAAATAAGTAATCAAATTAGATTATTAATTACATAATAGCAAAGTGTTAAGTGTGGTTATGAATGAATGAGTTATATAGAATTATGCATATAATTGGAGGCCTGGTGCACAAAATTTGTGCATGGTGTGTGTGTGTGTGTGTGTGTGTGTGTGTGGTGAGGGGAGTCCCTCAGCCTGACCTGCACCTTCTCTCAATCTGGGACTGCTGGCTCCTAACTGCTCGCCTGCTTGCCTGATCACCCCTAACTGATTACCTGCCTTCCTGATCTCCCCTAACTGCTCACCTGCCTGCCTGATCACTCCTAACCACTTGCCTGCCTGCCTGATCACCCCTAACCACCTCTGCCTTGGCCCCCTGGAAACATGTCCAGAATGACATCTGGAAGGTCATTCAGCTGTTGGTCTAATTAGCATATGACACTTTTATTATAGACTAGGGGCCCGGTGCACCAAAATTAGTGCACTTAGGGGGTGGGGGATCCCTCAGCCTGGCCTGTGCCCTCTCGCAGTCTGGGACCCCTCGAGGGATGTCCACCTGCTGGCATGCCTGGCTAGCCTGGGTGAGGGTTGAGGGCCATTTTCAGGCTGCCCACAGTTCCCACTGACCCAACGTCCCAGCAAGGCTGGCTAGAATCAGGTTTCTGGGGGTTATTTATCTTCTATAATTGAAATTTTGTTACCTTGAGTGGAGGCCTAGGCAGGCATCAAAGCCTCCTGTTTGCTTCAGCTCCGTGGCTTCTATAATTTAAACATTGTTGCCTTGAGCAGAGGCCAAGCCAGCCTGGGCAGGCAGTTGCAATGGAAGCCTCCTGTTTGCTCTAGCTCCGTGACTGCTGGCCTCCATCTTGGCTGGGTTAATTTGCATACAGCCGCTCTGATTGACTGGTGGGCATGGCTTAGGTGTCTCAGAGTGATGGTGAATTTGCATATTACTCTTTTATTAGATCAGATAGCATGTACAAAGAAACATGCATATTAAAGTGTTGCTCAGGGGGAATGTACACTGACACTATCCCAGGACCAAAATTTAATTACAACAGAAATATACAAAACCCATCCTAATAATCAACTGAAGCCTAGCTGGAGAGAAGCCTGATAACTAGGAGCAGAAAATTAAGAGGACATAAAGACTGAAATGAAAGGCAGAGATGTGAAAGTGCTAGCTAGGCTCCCACAGCAACTGAAGTATCAGAAGGATATCTCAGATGTGGAGAATTCCCACTGAAAATTCTGGAGTCTAAACCCCAAGCTGAGCTCCCCAGGCCAAATCACTGGAACTGTGAAAGGTGCCAACATAGCATATGTTGTGAAAAGCAGTAGGATTGGTGTCTTCCAGGGAGTTAAGGCCAGAAATGCAAGCATTCTCTTAAAAGGCCAACATGTAAAATTTTGTGTGCAACCACTCACCTTGGGCTCTGGCAGAGCAAGGATAGAGTAGACTAGAGCTGTGTGAGAAGAATCTATGGTTGGGGGCTCTGAGATAGAGCTTGGAGGACAGCCACCTGGATTCCTGTATTTAATCATTCCCCCATATTGCAGAGGACATCTTTCTCAAGCAGGCCTTTACCATCCATGCAGCTTTTTCCTTGGGAGAGAAGCAATTGCCCCACTCTGTTGGAAAACATCTTGGCCCATCTTGTGGACTTTACAACTTGCTATGATCTACACTCGGAAGCTTATTAAGAGACTAATGACAATCAGCCTGCAGGCAGAGTGCTTTCACTCTGGGTGCTTTCAGGCTTTTCCTGATCTGCTTCTGGACACAGATCTAGGTAAAACAAATCTTGGTGTGTATCATGGTCCTCCAGCAGCCAGAACCACAAGTTGTAGATTGCAGATAGCTCCAAATAGGATACTTGGGGCCAGTCACAAATAGCATCAAATATTCTCTTGCATGAGAGACCTTCCCAAAAGAGTGGGATTCGTAGCAGATTTACCTTATCTTACATCTATTAAAGAGGGAACATGCAAATTGACTGTGAGTCCACCACAAAGATGGCTGCCAGTCATCTCAGCCCCACCAGAGTCCCACAATCCCAGGGGGGTGGCCATTGAGAGTGGGCAGTGTGAGTGGCCTGGCAGAATGCTTGCTTCATCACCACAGTGATGAGTCAAACATTCCACCCAGGCCATGGAGGCCTCTGGGCAGTGGGCATGAAGTGGCCAGAGCAGAACACTTGCATCATCATCCCGACAACAAGGCAAGCTTTCCAGCCTAGCCACAGAGGGCCAAGTGACAGAGCAGACTGATACTAATTCAAATGGCACCTGTTCCATTGGCTATGTTACCAATATTCATATCTGACAAGATAGAAATCAAAATGAAGGTCAAATCAAGAGACAGTAAAGGCTACTACATAATACTAAAGGGATTGATAAAAAAAAAAGAGGATATAACCCAGTGTATATATATGCACCTAATAGAAGAGCACTTAAATATATTTAAAAAAAACTTTGGGAGGACGTTAAGAGAGAGAGTGACAGCAATACAGACATAGTAGAGGACTTTAATAGCTCTCTGACATAACTGTATAGATCTTCCAGACTGTACCTCACAACAAAAATCAGTAGGGATACAGTGACTCTGAATGACATACTAGATCCAATGGATTTACTTAACATTTATAGGACATTTCACTCCAAATCTACAGAATATATATTATTTTCAAGTGTAAATGGGTTATTCTCAAAGACAAATCACATGTAAGGACACTAAACAAGTCTCTATAAAGTTCTAGAATATTGAAATCATCTCAAGCATCTTCTCTGATCACAATGGCATGAAATTAGAAATCAACTGCAATAAAAACACCTAAAAAGTTAAAAAACGTGGAGGCTAAACAGCACATTATTAAACAATGAATGGTTTACCAATGAGATCAAGAAAGAAATAAAAAACTTGTTGAAAATAAATAAAAATGAACACACAACAACCCCAAAACTATGGGAAATGGCAAAAAACAGTCCTGACAGGGAAATTCTCAGTACTACAGGACTTTCTTAAAAAAACAACAACAACAACATTTTTTAAATAAACTATCTAACCCTACAACTAAAAGAATTAGACAGACAGGATACAAAGATGGCTGTTGATGAGAAGGCAGACTGCAAGACAGTGTGAGAGTGAGAGAATGAAAGGAGAGTGTGTGGGCATACCGAGAGTGTAAATTTGTTGGTGAGTTATATCTATACTCCAGGAGACTGTTGGAGACTGCCAGACCAGGCTCTCCTAACTGGGCAGTTCCCACTGCTGCTGAAATCTCTCGCAGAAGTGGCCAGCTCTGCCATGGAGATCGCACCATCTTGAGTGGCTATTATCAAAGATTATATATCCAGGGACCCTGCAACCATGCACCCAGCGACCAGCTACAAACCCAGGAAAAACGGTTCTCAAGCAGCACAGATACATGGACTCAGACAAGCCCTGCACCTCCTCATGGAAAGGTCAGATTTCACCTAGATAAAGGTGTGGTTTGTAATCCAAGTTGGAGAGAGTAATGCATGTGCTCAGGGGAAATCTGCACCCCACAAAGTATGCGGCTGTTGGGGCCTGCATGATCCGCAACTGGGAAGGCGACCCACAGGGCTGCTGGAAGAAGGGAATTCTAAAAATTCAGCCCATAGCTGGACTAGGTGCAAAAAGGCAGCCTTGGATTTTGCCAGTGTTCCAGCTGCTTAGTGCCAGGGGAGAGAGGACTTACAGAAAAGACCTTGGGAGAATTGCACACAGAGTTGGACGGTGGAGGTTGCGAGTTTGCACAGTTACTCAAGCTCCTTTTTTTCCTTCTTCTTAAATCCTTCCTTTTGATTATTAAACCCAATACATAGGATTGCCAAATAGCGGTCACTCACAGAAACTGCAGGGAAAAGTTGTTTTTGTGGAAACTGGGGATGAGAGCAGGGAGTAACAGATCAAGAAACCAGCTCTGGGGCAGTCCATTCTCCCAAACCAATATTAAGTGTGATAGGGAAAACAAGGCCTAAATACTGGCTAGAGAGGACTTACATCCCCGGAGGTCAGTCCAGGAATACTGCCACCCAGGGGTTGAACCACAAACTCATCATTCTGTAATCACAAATAAAGGCAGTCTGGGAAACAAAGAAATACTGCCTGTTTTAAAATCAGGACTCCGGTTTACAACACGGAGGAGTGGTGTCTCTCAGGGAACTTTAACACTCTCCTGAATATCTGACAGGAAAAAGGTGTGCCAAAGAGAAGAGTAGAGGAAGTGAATGACCCTCACTACTGCACATTTTAATTTTTTTCACCTTTTACTTAAAAAACTATTTTTTTTCTTTTTTCCTCATTTGATGTTATCTTTTTAATTATTACATTTTTATTTGTAATCAATATTATTACTGCTACTATTTTACCTTTTTAAAAAAAGTTTCATTTTATTTTCTCTTTATTTTATTTTTGGATTAGTGTTCTACATTCGATTTTCATTTTTTCTTTAACATCATTTTACTCTATCTCACCTTTAGCTTTATGCCAACACTCTTTTCCTCACTTTTCCCCTTTTGTTATCCAGTTTTTCTTACCCTATTCCTGATTTAGATTTTCCCTACTCCCTCTTTTAACTCCCTTTTAAAATTTCGCCCTACTTATAAATCTAATTTCCAATCCCCTGCTCTAAGTCCATACACACCTCACTCTTCACTTTCTTCACTATCCATTTTTTTCTCTCTGTCTTTTTGCTGTTGTTTGCTTGATGATTGATTATACTGGTTTCTTTTATGCTTATTTGTGAGATTGTTTCACTTTTTTTGGAGGGGGGCAGTTATCATTTCACTTCTGTTTTCCTTCACCTCGCTTGATATTCTTTGTTGTTTATACTTTTCATTCATCTCTAGATATCAGTTTTGGGCATTTGTTGGGATTACTGGCTGTTCTATTGGAGTTTCCTCCCCATATAGTTTCTTCCCCTCTTTTATTCCATTCTCTTTCTTTTCTCACTTACATTTTTTCCATTTTTCAATTTTGTTTTTGCATTTCTGCTTTTTTTTCCTCCTTTTTTGTTTACTCTTCTTTCTTTCTTATCCCTTAATTCTGTTTTCTCTGGTGGTCATCTTTATTTGTGTTCAGTTCTTTGTGCATTGTGCTTTGTTGTGCTGTATTTTGTGCGTTTAAATCAATGCAGGTGAGAGAGAACTACAAAACCAGACACCCAGAGAAGGGAGATCATGGGGAGACAAAGAAACAGCCCACATATGAAAGAAAAAAAGGCATCACCAGAAAATGAAATAAATAAAATGGAGGCAAGCTACTTGTTGAAGAAAGAATTCAGAGAAATGGTCATGAGGTGGATGAAAACAATGGAAGACAAATTCAACAATATGGGTAAGAACCAAGAGGAAATGAAGAAGAGCCAAGAAGAAATGAAAAATAACATCAGTGCTATAAAGAACTCAATAGAAAGCATCAATAGTAGACTAGAAGAAGCAGAGGATGATATCAGTGAGCTAGAAGACAGGGTAGAAAAAATACCCAAGCAGAGAAGCGCCTAGAAAAAAGAATTAAAAATCAGGAGAGCCTAAGAGAACCTTGGGACAACACAGAATGAAACAACATATGCATAATAGGGGTGCCAGAAGGAAAGGAAACTAAGCAAGGAATAGAAATCTTGTTTGAAGAAATAATGACAAAAAATTTCCCTGACATAGGGAAGAAAAAACCCACACAAATCAAATCCAAGAAGCTCACAGATTCCCAAACAAAAGAACCCAAAAGACCAACACCAAGGCACATTATAATTAAATTGGCAAACACCAATGACAAAGAAAGAATCTTCAAAGCGGCCAGAGAGAGACAGAAAGTTACCTACAAAGGAAACCCCATCAGACTAGGGACTGATTACTCAACAGAAAAACATTAGGCAAGAAGGGAATGGAATGAAATATACAAAGTCATGAAAAGGAAGGGTTTGAATCCAAGAATACTGTACCCAGCAAGGCTATCAATCAAAATTGAGGGTGAAATCTTCACAGACAAAAAATGACTAAGGGAGTTTGTTACTAGCACCAGCAATGCAAGAAATGTTAAAAGGCCTACTGTAAAAAGAAAAAATAGGAAACGAAGAAGGAACACAGAATTAAAGAATAAAAATGATGATAAACAAGTATTTATCAATAATAACTTTAAATGTAAATGGATTAAATGCCCCAATCAAAAGATGTAGAGTAATTTAGTGGATAAGAAAACATGACACATATATGCGCTGTCTAGAAGAAACCCACCTCAGAAAAAAAAAGATGCACACAGACTGATGGAAAAGGGATGGAAAAAGATTTTACAAGTGAATGAAATGAAAAAAAAGCTGGGGTAGTAATACTTATATCTGACAAATTAGACCACAAAGTGAAGGACATAAAAAGAGATAAGAAAGGCCACTTCATAATACTGAAGGGATCAATCCAACAAGAAGAAATAACTCTGGTAAACATTCCACACCCAATATAGGAGCACCCAAATACATAAGAAAACTTCTGGAAGATATCAAGGGAGAGATTGACAGCAATACAATCATAGTGAGGTACTTTAATACCCCACTATGACCATTGGACAAATCCTCTAAACAAAAAATCATCAAAGAAACATCAATCCTAAATGACTCACTAGATCAGATGGACTTAATTGACACCTTCAGAACACTTCACCCCAAAGCCACAGAATACACATTCTTTTCAAGTGTACATGGGTCATTGTGAAAGATAGACCATATATTCAGTCACAGGCAAAGGCTCTTCAAATTCAAGAAGATAGAAATCATATCAAGCATCTTCTCAGATCACAATGGCATACAAAACAATGCAAAAAATCAAACATATGGAGAATAAATTGCATTCTATTAAACAATGACTGGGTTATCAGAGAGATCAAAGAAGAAATAAAAAACACCATGGCAATGAATGACAATGAAAACACAACAATCCAAAATCTATGGGACACAGTGAAAGCAGTCCTGAAAGGGAAATTCATAGCTCTACAATTTTACTGCAGAAAACAAGAAACAATGATAATAAATTACCTAACCTTACAGCTCAAAGATTTAGAAAGAGAGCAACAAGAAAAGCCCAGTGTAAGCAGAAGGAAGGAAATAATAACGATCAGAGTCGAGATAAATGACATAGAGACCAAAAAAACAGTACTAAAGATCAATAAAACCAAGAGCTGGTTCTTTGAAAAGATAAACAAGATTGATGAACCTCTAGCCAGGCTCACCAAGAAGCAAAGACAGAGGACCCTAATAAAAAAAAAATCAGAAATGAAAGAGGAGAAATAACAACAGACCTCACAGAAATACAAAGGATTGTTAAAGAATACTATGAATAACTCTTTTCCAACAAACTGGACAACCTGGAGGAAATGGACATATTCCTAGAAAAATACAACATTCCAAAACTCAATCAGGAAGAATCTATAAATCTCAATAGCCCAAACACTATGTAAGAAATTGAAGAAGCAATAAAGAAACTCCCAGCAAACAAAAACCCAGGGCCAGATGGCTTCACAGGGGAGTTTCACCAAACATTCAAGGAAGGTCTAAAACCTATCCTTCTGAGACTATTCCAAAAAATTCAAGAGGTAGGAACACTTCCAAACTCATTCTATGAAGCCAGCATTACCCTAATACCAAAACCAGAAAAAAGACAACACACTGAAGGAGAATTACAGGCCAATATACCTCAGGAACATAAATGCCAAAATCCTCAACAAAATCCTAGCAAATCAGTTCCAGCATTACATCAGAAAGATCATACACCATGATCAAGTAGGATTTCTCTCAGGGATGCAAGGATGGTACAATATCTGCAAATCAATAAACATCATATAACACATAAACAAATTGAGAGACAAATACCACATAATAACATTGATTGACGCAAAAAAAAGTATTTGACAAAATCCAACACTCATTTTTGATAAAAAACTCTCAGCAAGGTTGGAATAGAAGAATCATACCTCAATATAATAAAAGTCATTTATGACAGACCCACAGCCAACATCATACTCAATGGGCAAAAACTAAAACCGTTTTCCCTTAGAAAAGGAAGAAGACAAGGTTGCCCACTCTCACCACTCCTGTTCGACATAGTACTGGAAGTGCTAGCCATTGTGATTAGACAAGAAGGGGAAATAAAAATCATCCAAATTGGAAAAGAAGGAGTAAAACTGTCCTTATTCGCAGATGACATGATATTGTACATAAAAACCCTAAAGACTCCATCAAAAAATTATTAGACTTAATAAATGAATTTGACAATGTAGCAGGATACAAAATTAACGCCAAGAAATCTATGGCATTTTTGTACACCAATAGTGAATGTACAGAGAAAGAGACTAAAAAAAAAAAAAATCCCATTTACCATCACCAAGAAAACTAAGATACGTAGGAATAAACTTAACTAAAGAGGTAAAGACCTCTACTCAGAAAACTACAGGACACTGAAAAAAGTGATAGAGGAAGACATAAACAGATGGAAGAACATACCATGTTCATGGATTGGTAGAATCAATATCATTAAAATGTCTGTACTACCCAAAGCAATCTATAAATTCAATGCACTCCCCATTAAAATACCAATGGCATATTTTACAGACCTAGAATGAACTCTCCAATAATTCATCTGGAATTTTTAAAAAAAGGCACCAAATAGCTACAGCGATCCTGAGAAAGAAGTACAAAGTAGGTGGGATCTCCATACCAGATATCAAGCTATATTACAAAGCCACAGTTCTCAAAACTGCCTGGTACTGGCACAAGAATAGACATATAGATCAATGGAATAGAATAGAGAACCCAGAAATTGACCTGAACCAATATGCTCAATTAATATTTGACAAAGGAGGCAAGAACATACAATGGAGTCATGACAGTCTCTTCAATAAATGGTGCTGGGAAAATTGGACATATATATGCAAAAAAATGAAACTAGACCACCAACTTACACCATATCCAAAAAATAAACTCAAAATGGATAAAGGACTTAAATGTAAGATGGGAAACCATAAAAATACTAGAGGAATACAAAGGCAACAAAATTGCAGACATATGCCAAAGCAATTTCTTCACTGATACAGCTCCTAGGGCATTGGAAAATAAAGAGAAGATAAACAAATGGGACTACATCAAAATAAAAAGCTTCTGCACAGCAAAAGAAACCATCAACAAAACAACAAGAAAGCCCACTGCTTAGGAGAACATATTTGCCAATGTTATCACTGATAAACGTTTAATCTCCAACATTTATAGGGAACTTATACAATTTAACAAAAAGAAGTTAAACAACCCAATCAAAAAATGGGCAATGGACTTAAATAGACACTTTTCAAAAGAGGACAGTCAGAAAGCCAAAAGACTTATGAAAACATGCTCAAAGTCACTAATCATCTGAGAGATGCAAATCAAAACAACAATGAGGTACCATCTCACAGCTGTCAGAATGGCTATCATCAACAAATCAACAATGGACAAGTGCTGGAGTGGATGCTGAGAAAAAGGAACCCTCATGCACTGCCGTGGGGAAATCAGTGCAGCCACTATGGAAGACAGTATGGAGTTTCCTCAAAAAATTAAAAATGAGCCATAACCGGTTTGGCTCAGTGGATAGAGCATTGGCCTGTGGACTGAAAGGTCTCGGGTTTGATTCTGGTCAAGGGCATGTAACTTGGTTGTGGGCACATCCCCAGTGGGAAGTGTGCAGGAAAGCAGCTGATCAATGTTTCTCTATCATCTATGTTTCTATCTATCTCTCTCCCTTCCTCTCTGTAAAAAATCAATAAAATATATTTTAAAAATTAAAAATGCAACTGCCATTTGACCCAGTGATCCCACTTCTAGAAATATATCCCCAGAAACCAGAAACATCAATCAGAAAGGATATATACATCCTTATGTTCATAGCAGCGCAATTCACCATAGCTAAGATTTGGAAACAGCCTAAGTGCCCATCAGCTGCTGAATTGATTAGAAAAATGTGGTTCATCTACACAATGGAATACTATGCTACTGTAAAAAAGAAATTCTTACCATTTGCAACAGCATAGATGGAACTGGAGAACATTATATTAAGTGAAATAAATCCTTCAATAAAAGAAAAATACTCAATGACATCAGTCATTTATGGATTATAAAGACCATTATAAACTGATGAACAAAAAACAGAAGCAAAGCAGCATCAAACAGACTGTCAAACTACAACAGGACTGCCGGGGAGGGTTGGGGCTGTGGTGGGGGGCAAGAGAGCAACCAAAGGACTTTTATGCATGCATAAATGCATAACCAATGGACACAAAACACTGGGGGGTAGGGGACACTGGGAGAAGGTTAAGGGGCGGGGAGGAGACATATGTGCTACACTTTGTAATATTTTATGCAATAAAATAAAATAAAAAGAAAAAGCAATGCAGTTAGGCTATGGACACAGACAACAGTGTGATGATGACCAGAGAGAGGTGGGGCAGAGTAGAGTGGATGAGGATAAAAAGGGTGAGAAAGGGGGACAACAAAAAGCATAATAGAATGAAAAATATAAGACAAAACAAAAAAAGCAATGCAGTATATGCATCAACATGTCTCAACCTCGAAAACACTGTGTTAAGTGAAACAAGCCTGGCACAAAGGACAAATATTGTGTGAGTCCACTTATCAGAAATATCTAGAATAGAGAAAGTACATTAGAAGTTACCAGGGACTGGGGGAAATGGGAAAGGTAAGTTACTGCTTAATAGTTACAGAGTTTTTGTTTGAGGTGATTAAAAGTTTTGAATACGGGGTGATAGCTGTACAACAATGTGAATGTAATTAATATTACTTATGTATACACTTAGAAATACTTAAATAGTTAATCTTGTTATGTATTTTTCACCACACTAAAAAAACAAGACAGGAAAACAATGAAAAGAATTAGTGAGTACAGAACCAATACACTGATTAAAGATAATCTCAAACTACACTGAGCAAAATAAGTACTTTACAGATAAAGTTTGCAACTCTTGGCACACTGAATCCAGAAGTATGTAAAGAAGGCAAATACACTCTGAATTCATGGAAAAATAAATCCAGGTTGCCTAAAGCTACATGTGGGAAGTAGCAAGTAGCTATAAAATGTAAAAACAAACCCTTGGGGTTACCAAAATCTTGATTGGGGTGCTGCTTATAAGGATGTACAGTTGTCAAAAGTTAAAAACCTGTTAAAATGTGTATTTTATTGTATATAAATTATACCTCAATAAAATGGGTGGCAAAAAAATGGGAGAAAAAATATTATGGGAAAGTCATTATAGTGTACACACTTAAATTAGAGAGAACAGAGACTATTTCACTTCTGCATATCTTGTAAGGGAAAACATCATAAATTTTATATATGAATCTTTTTCTTACACAGTCACCTAATCTCTACAAAAGTGGAAAATTAATCTTTTCAAGGTCACACAGATAAGTTTTGTTTTAATATAAAATGAGGCCCAGTGCATTAATTCGCGCACAAGTGAGGTCCCAAGGGGGGTGGAGGGGATACAATCGGCTCTCCATGTGAGCAGTGGGATGCCCTTGCAGGCCTGGGTTCCAGATCCATCCCACTGACATTTGTGCCAATTGTCAGGAGCCACCTGGTGGCTGCTTTTATATTGTTTCTTCCTTTTGGAGCATCTAAGGAGGGGAAGCACCTGTGGTGCCCGAAGCAAACTTCCAGGATGCCAGCAGTGCAGTCAGGATCATGCTTGCAGCACTGGTCTTTTGGTGCCTGGACTGTTTTCCAGAGATTGGACCTATAGGACTACTGAGGGAGCGAGTGGCTGCCACTGGGCTGGTGAGCTGCAGGGATGGGTCAGTCAGCTGAGTGGTGCTCCCACTTTGGGAGTTCACTGACCACCAGGAGGCAGCTCCTGCATTGAGCATCTGCCCCCTGCTGGTTAGTATGCATCATAGTGAGCAGCTATTTCAATTAGTTCTGGTCTTTCAGTCCTTTGGTTGCTTAGGCTTATATATATAAATATACTAGAGGCTCAGTGCACAAAATTCATGCACTGGGAAGGGAGGTCTCCCTCAGCACGGCCTGCACCATCTCCAATCTGGGACCCCTTGGGGGATGTCTGACTGCCGGTTTAGGCCCAATTCCTAATGGGCCCTAACCGTCAATAGGACATCCCTCTCACAATCTGGGATTGCTGGCTCCTAATTGCTCACTTGCCTGATTGCCCCAACCACTTCTGCCTGCCAGCCAGATCACCCCTTAACCAATCCCCTGCCAGCCTGATTGATGCCTAACTGCTCCCCTGCTGGCCCAATTGCCCCCAACTGCCCTTCCTAGCAGGCCTGGTCCCCCCAAACTGCCCTCCCCTACAGGCTGGTTGCCCCCAACTGCCCTCTCCTGCAGGC
>PVJC01017599.1:0-17296 GCA_004026665.1 Murina feae | reverse complement strand
CCCCTGCTAGCCTGGTTGCCTCCAACTGCCCTCCTCTGCTGGTGTGATCACCCACAACTATCTTCCCCTGCCACACATCTTGTGGTGGCCATCTTTGACCACATGGGGCCTCCATCTTGTGTGAAGGTGTGATGGTCAACTTGCATATTACCTCTTTATTATATAGGAGTAGAGGCCCAGTGGACAAAAATTTGTGCATTTGTGTGTGTGTGTGGGGGTCCCTCAGCCTAGCCTGTGCCCTCTAGCAGTCTGAGACCCCTCAGGGGATGTCCACCTGCTGGCTTAAGCCTGCTCCCCTGGGGGATCTGGCCTAAACTGGCAGTCAGACATCCCTCTGGCAGCTCGGGAGCCCTCAGGTTATGTCCACTTGCCAGCGGGGAGCAGGTCTAAGCTGCCGTCAAACATCCTTAGTCCTGCTGAAGAAGCAGCAGAGGCTCCCGCCACCACCACTCTACTGGCAGCCATCAGCCTGGCTTGTGGCTGAGCAGAGCTCCCATTGTAGGAGCACACTGACCACCAAGGGGCAACTCCTGCATTGAGCGTGTGCCCCCTGGTGATCAGTGTGTGTCATAGTGACCAGTCATTCCCAGTGGTTCTGCCATTAGGGCCAATTTGCATATTACCCTTTTATTATATAGGATATAGATAGATGATAGATAGATAGATAGATAGATAGATAGATAGATAGATAGATTCTTTGTACTATGCAAAAATCAATTGTTAATGACTTTATTCTTTTAATACTTACTTTCTACACTTTATTCTTTTTTCTTTTTAATTCATTTGCCATATATCATGAGGCTGCTATAATCCTTGCCCTCACATTATCTATCTGTTTGTTTGTCTAGCAATCAAATCTAAGAGTCAGAAGACCATATTATGGTTCACAACTCTATACTAGTTAAAAGAAAGAATAAATTCATATTCTGAAATGCATTTTACAAATATTTAAAATGTGGAATATTAATGCTTTTCAAAGAAATATGCTAAAGCATACTAAATATGAAATATGCATAAATCAATTTAAAACATTTATTAATTAAAATTTTAATATAAATATTCTGTTTTAAGTTTTATGTTACTTTATTTAATATACATTTTAAATACACTTAATATTTTCTACCACTGCTTTTATTTTTTTCATAAACATAGTTATTTTATATTTTAATTAAATGTATTGGGTTAACATTGGTTAATAGGATCATTTATGCATTTCAAGTGTACATTTCTATGATACATAATCTGTATTGTCTTTCTTTCACCCAAAGTCAGATTATTTTCTGTTACCATATAGTTGGGCCCCTTTACCTTATGCTATTCACTCGCCCCCTTTCCTCTGATAACCACCACACTCTTTTCTGTGTCTATGAGTTTCAGTTTTATATACCACATAAAAGTGAAATCATATGGTTATGGTATTAGCTTTTTCTGATGAACTTATTTCACTTATCATAACATTCTCAAGGTCCATCTATGTTGTCACAAATGGCAGTTTTTAATGTTTTTCTTATACCTGAGTAGTGTTTTATTGTGTATATGTGCCACATTGTCTTTTTCCAATCCTCTCTCAAAGGACACTATGGTTACCTCCATGTCTTGGTCAATGTGAATAATGCTGAAATAAACATAGATTTGTATATATTTTTGCAAATAAATGTTTTCCAGTTATTTTTTATATAGATACCCAGAAGAGGGATTGCTGGCTCATATGGTAACTCTATTCTTAATTTTTTGAGGAATTTCCATGCCATTTATCACAGTGGCTGTACCAGTTTACACTCCCAAAAGCAGTGAATGGGGGTTACTATTTCTCCACACTTCCCTAACAGTTTTTATTATTCATCTTGATAATAGCCATTCTAATGGCTGTCTCATTGTAGTTTTGATTTGCATTTCTCTAATAGCTAGTGAAGTTGAACATCTGCTCATATATCTGTTGGTCATTGGCATGTCATCTTGGGGAGATGTTTCTGTTTAGGCCCTCTGTTCACTTTTTTAAACTTTTTTTACACTAATACAGATGTGCCCACCCCCAACCCTACCCTCGCCCCTGACATTTGCTTATCTCCACCAAGCCCCTTCTTCATAAAATGTGTTAGGAAGTATTTCCCCTTCTCCACATTTTGAAAGAGTTTGAGAAGGATAGGTGTCAAATCTCCTTTGAATGCTTGGTAGAATTCACTAGTGAAGCCATATGGTCCTGGACTTCTATTTTTTCTGGAGGTTTTTAATGGTTGTTTCCATTTCCTCATGGTTTATCAATCTATTTTGACTTCCCAGTTCTTCATGATTCAGTCTAGGAAGGTTATATATTTCTAGTAAGCTATTCATTTCTTGTAGGTTATTGAATTTGGTGGCATATAATCTTTTATAGCATTCTTGTATGATCTTGTCTGTAGTAACTTATCCTCTATCATTTCTGATTTTTATATGAATCTTTTCTCTTTTATCTTTAGTAATTCTAGCTAGGAGTTTTTCAATTTTATCAGTCTTTTTAAAGAACTAGCTCTTTGTTGTATTAATTTTTATATAGTCTTTTTTGTTCTCTATTTCATTAAATCCTGTTCTAATTTTTATTATTTCCCTTCTAGTGAATTTAGGTAGATTTTGTTCTTCTTTTTCTAGCTCTTTAAGATACATAGTTTACTTGGGATTTCTCTTGTTTTTTCCTTATAATTGAATTTATTGCATCCCAGAAATTTTGACATATCATATTATCAGTGCACTCTCACCTTTTATTTCTTCTTTGATCCAGTCATTTTTCAGCAATATGTTGTTTAATCTCCACATATTTGTAATATATTTTGTTTTTATTGTTTTCATTATTAAGATGTCTTCCATTTTCCCACCTTTGCCACTTCCACAGAGACTCCCACCTCGCCTCCCTTGAGCCCTCACCACATTGTTATCTGCATCCATGGCCTGTGCATGTGTGTTCTTTGGCTATTCTCTTCACCTTCTTTCATCCTGCCTGCCCCCCACCTCCTGTCAGATATCTGTTAGTCTCTACCATGTATCCATGTATGTGTTTCTATTTCTTTGTCAGCTGATTTTGTTCATTAGATTCCACATATAAGTGAGATCATATGATATTTGTCTTTCTTTAACTGGTTTATTTTTCTTAGCATAATTATTTCCAGGTTCATCTATGCTGTCACAAAAGGTAAAAGTTTCTTCCTTTTTACAGCCATGTAGTATTCCCTTGTGTAAATGTACCATAGCTTTTTTATTACACTTTGTTACACTTATCTACTCATGGGTGCAGTATCCAAATGCTAAGATGCTGGTCTTGTAATCTCCACATATTTGTGGGTTTCTTTACTTCTATTTTTCAGATCATTTTTAATTTCAAGGCATTTTGGTCAGATGATATTCTTATTTATTTTTAATATATTTTATTGATTTTTTACAGAAAGAAAGGGAGAAGGATAGAGAGTTAGAAACATCGATGAGAAAGAAACATTGATCAGCTGCCTCCTACACACTCCCCACTGGGGATGTGCCCGCAACCAAGGTACATGCCCTTGACTGGAATCGAACCTGGGACCCTTGAGTCCACAGGCCAACACTCTATCCACTGAGCCAAACCAGTCAGGGCCAGATGATGTTCTTGGTATAATTTCAATCTTCTTCAATTTGCTAAGGCTAGTTTTGTGAACAATCATATAGTCTATCATTGAGAATGTTCCATGTGCACTGAACAAGAATGTATAATCTGATATTCTGGGATGAAAGACTCTGCAAATGTCTATTATGGCCATTTGGTTTAACTTGTCATTTAAAGTTAATATTTATTAGTTTTTTGTTTGGGTTGATTTATCAAGAGCTGTCAATGGAGTATCAATATGATTGTATTTTTGTCAGTTTCTCTCTTTAATTCTGTTAGTAGTTGCTTTATATATTTTGGTGCTCCCTGATTAGGTGCATATATATTAAGAAGTGTTATGTCTTCTTGATATCCTCTTTATCATTATACAATATCCATTTTTCTCTCATATTAACTTGGTTATCTTGAAATAAATCTTGTCAAATATAAGTATGACGACACTTGCATTCCTGTGGATGTTATTTGCTTAGAGAATAATTTTCCACCTTTTCACTTTGAGTCAAATTTTGTCTTTGCAGCTTAGCTGTGTCTCCTGAAGCCATCATATGGCTGGGTTTTGTTTTTGATCCAATCTGTTGCTTTGTGCCTCTTTATTGGTGAGTCAGTCCATTTATATTTAGAGTAATTCTTGGTGTATGAGGATTTTCTGTAGCAATTTTATCCTTTATTTTCTGGTAGCTCTGTGCCTCCATTGTTTCTTTTCCTTTGTGTTTCTGTCTGTTGTTTTTCCTTGATGGTGTTCTATGTTTCCTTTGCCTGTTTCCTCTTTTTTAAAGATATGTGTCTAAGTTTTAGGTTTTCATGTGTAGTTACCATTAGGGTTATGAAAAAGACAGTTTCATAAATACAGTAGTCCTTTTTCTTTTTCAATGCATCTGGCCTCCATTCTCCTTTTCAAATTCAGGCCTTTATTCCCTCCCCTTTTGTGCTTTTGTTGTCACAAATCATCTGTGTTTTTGCAATAAGGTTGTTGGTGATCTTACTCATAGTTTTGTTATACTTTGTTTGAGGTAAAATAATCCCCTTGAGTATTTCATGCAATGGAGGTCTTCTATTTCTCCTTCATATCTAAAAGATAAGTTTGCTGGATATATTATAGTTGGATAATAATTTCTTCCTTTCAGCAGTTTGAATATTTGGTTCCACTCTTTTATAACTTGTAGGATTTTTGCTGAGAAGTTCAATGATAACTTAATGGACACTCCTTTATAGGATACTTTTTTCTTTTCTCTGTTTGCTTTGAGAATTATTTTTTTGTCATTAATTTTTGACAGTTTTAATATAGTGTACCTTGGAAAAGGCCTTTTTGGATTGAGGTAATTAGGTGTTCTGTTTCTTTCTTAGATTCTAGGACCTAGCATTTTTCATAGGTTTGAGATGTTTTCATTAGCTATGCATTTACATAAGCTCTCTGTTCCCTTCTCTTTCTTCTTCTTTTGGTATGCCTATTAGTCTTATATTGCTCTTTCTTTTTTAAATTTTGTTTTATTGCTTAAGGTATTACAGAGGGTGTTAGGTAAGTCTCCATTTTTTCCCTTGACCTTCCCCCATCCTCCCCTGCCCCCCAGTGTCTTCCGTCCATTGATTATGCTTATATGCATGCATAAAAGTCCTTCAGTTGATCTCTTAAATCCCCCCAAACCATTCCCAGCCTTCCAGCTGTAGTTTGACAGTCTGTTCAATGCTGTTCTGTCTCTGTATGTATTTATGTTTATCATTTTGTAATGGTCTTTATTATCCATAAATAAGTGAGATCATGTGGTACTTTTCTTTCATCAACAGCTTATTTCACTTAGCATAATGCTCTCCAGTTCCATCTATGCTGCTGCAAATGGTGGGAATCCCTTCTTTTTTACAGCAGCATAGTATTCCATTGTGAAGATGTACCACAGTTTTCTAATCCATTCATCTGCTGATGGGCACTTAAGCTGTTTCCAAATCTTAGCTATGGTAAATTGTGTTGCTATGAACATAGGGAGGCATATATCCTTTCTGATTGGTGTTTCTGATTTCTTGGGGTATATTCCCAGAAGTGGGATCACAGGGTCCAATGGGAGTTCCATTTTTAATTTTTTGAGGAAACTCCATACTGTCTTCCATAATGGCTGCACCAGTCTGCATTCCCACCAGCAGTGCAGAAGGGTTCCTTTTTCTCCACATTCTCTCCAACACTTGTTGTTTGTTGATTTGTTGATGATAGCCATTCTGACTGGTGTAAGATGATATCTCATTGTTGTTTTGATTTGCATCTCTCAGATGATTAGTGACTTTGAGCATGTTTTCATAAGTCTTTTGGCTTTCTGACTGTCCTCTTTTGAAAAGTGTCTATTTAGGTCCTTTGCCTATTTTTCGATTGGATTTTTTACCTTCATTTTTGTTATGTTGTATGAGATCCCTTAAAGATTAAACCCTTATCGGTGATAACATTGGCAAATATGTTCTCCCATGCAGTGGGCTTTCTTGTTTATTTGTTGATGGTTTCTTTTGCTGTGCAGAAGCTTTTTATTTTGATGTAGTCCCATTTGTTTATCTTCTCTTTAGTTTCCAATGCCCTAGGAGCTGTATCAGTGAAGAAATTGCTTCGGCATATGTCTGCAATTTTGTTGCCTTTGTATTCCTCTAGTATTTTTGTGGTTTTCCATCTTACATTTAAGTCTTTTGTCCATTTTAAGTTTATTTTTGTGTATGGTGTAAGTTGACGGTCTAGTTTCATTTTTTTGCATGTATCTGTCCAATGTTCCTAACACCATTTATTGAAGAGATCGTCTTGACTCCATTTTTTGTTCATGGATTGATAGAATCAACATCATTAAAATGTCCATACTACCCAAAGCAATCTATAAATTCAATGCACTCCCCATTAAAATATTAACGGTATATTTCACAGACCTAGAACGAACTCTCCAAAAATTCATCTGGAATAAAAAAAGACCCCAAATAGCTGCAGCGAGCCTGAGAAAGAATAAAGTAGGTGGGATCTCAATACCAGATATCAAGCTATATTACAAAGCCACTGTTCTCAAAACTGCCTGGTACTGGCACAAGAACAGACATATAAATCAATGGAATAGAATAGAGAACCCAGACATTGACCCAAACCATTATGCTCAGTTAATATTTGACAAAGGAGGCAAGAACATACAATGGAGTCAAGACAGTCTCTTCAATAAATGCTCTTTCTGATGGAGGCAGATAGTTCTCTTAGAGTTCTTTTATTGTTTTTATGCTCAATTTTCTCTCTTTTTCCCTTTCTGTCATTTCTAGATTTCTGTCTGATATCACTAATTCTTTCCTCTATCTGGTCAGCTCTATTTCTTATTCTTGCTATTTCATTCTTTGTTTTAAACTGATTTCAGAGAAAAACAATGATAAGAGAGAATCATTGATCAGCTTCCTCCTGCATGACCCCTACTTGGGATAGAGCTCCCAACCCGTGAATGTGCCCTGACCAGGCATCAAAGTATGACCTTCTAGTTCATGGGTTGACACTCAACCACTGAGCTACTCTGCCAGGCTTTCTAGTTCATTATTGATATCCTTTATTAAGTTCTTCATCTCCATAATTTCTATTTGTTTTTTTTTAAGTTTTAATATTTTTGGTAAAGTAGTCATTTTATTTCTTGATTTGTTTTCTCAGTTCATTAAGCTCCTTATCTGTGTTTTCTTGCATCACATTGTTTTATTTAAGAACTATAATCTTTATTTCTTTGTCATTTAAATCACATATTTCCATGTGTTCTAGTATGTTTTTTGGAGATTTTTCATTTTCTTTTTGAACTGCCTCATTACCTTGGTTATTTGTGGTAGTTGATGGATTCCTTCTCTGTGTAGGCATCTATATATAGGAGACAGTTCTCTAGCAGATTAATATGAATAGGCCTTTCTATTATTTTCCAATAAGTGGAGCTAAATCACGAGTTTTTATGTCTGTGAAATCCCACTGTTGTCACCACAGCCAGATACTGCCATCAGTGTAGTTCTAATTCCTTGGGGTGGGGTGTGCTGAGCTGGGGGAACCCAGCAGCCTTCTGTGTTGTTTTGCCATTTCAGTAATGGAGATCTCAGTCATTCTGACATCTGGGAGTCCTCTCTGTACCCCAAACCTGAAACCAGTCACAAAGTGCACTCTTTGTTCAAGAATAAAATTGATTCTGTAGTACCATTTCTCCAGCTTGCAGATAGTGTGCTTCATAGCTAGACATCAAGGACAAAGGGAGATGAGCTCTGAGAGGCTATGGGCAACCAAGCTCCATAGCTTTGTTTCTTTGTCTGGAATGCTGACTGGCCTACAACTGCTTCCTCACTGCAGTGCTGTATCTCAACCAGGAAGGTGGGCTCAGCCACAGTTTGTACTGCTTACTCTTATAAGAATGCTCACTAAATTCCTTTGCTCCTCCTGGCTGAATGGAGTGCCAGCCACAACTCAATTCCTCCCCTTTCCAGGCTGAGCTTTGCTGTGAGCTTTCAGCTGCAAAACTGCAAGTGTGGCTCCTTTCAACTTCTTGCCCTTCTCACCTCCCCGCTTCACTCACACTTGCCCACCTTTAGATGTTTCAATGTGCATATCTCTCAGGTGAATTTGTGCATTCATTGTGGAATCCTTTGTAGAGTTATAGCCATTCAAATTGTTAAAACTTTAAGGGGAGAAACCAAGGAGTTCTCTCATGCTGCCATTCATCTACTACTGCCTTTATATTTAGTTAATTAACATACAGTTGTCAAAAGCAAGACCCTTTCATGTACAAACTGACCTATTTTTGCCTAGAATTTTTAAAATTATTTCCCCCTTTATAATGTGATTTTTTTCATATGGATTTTACATTTCCTTAGTTAGGGTAAAGTATGATTTTGTTAGTCTTGACTAATTAACAAAAATAGAACAAATAAATTCTTTTTTTATTCTGCAGAGCAGAGGGTCTTTTAAAATAAATTACTATGACCCTGACTGGTTTGGCTGAGTGGATAGAGCGTCGGCTTGTGGACTCAAGGGTCCCAGGTCCAATTCAGGTCAAGGGCATGTACCTTGGTTGTGGGCACATCCCCAGTAGGGGGTGTGCTGGAGGCAGCTGATAGATGTTTCTCTCTCATCGATGTTTCTAACTCTCTATCTCCCTTCCTTTCTTTAAAAAATCAATAAAATATAAACAAAATAAAATAAATTACTATGGTTAGCCTACTTGCTTTCAAATTATAACATTTATTAAAGTTTATGAATGAATCAAAACATGTTTATTTCCTTCTTTTTATTTAACTTCTCTATCCTACCAGCATACATACTATTTTCATGACAGGACCTTTTTGTAAGTCAAAGTACACTCAGTTAACATCACCCATGCCTTAGCCGTCTGCAAGCCCAGGTATAAGCTTTACATTTCATACTCATTATTTTTAACAAAGAGTCATAATAGTTCTTGTACATGGAACCATACAAATGCCCCAGTAGTTTAGATACATTGTATAGTTCGCTTTTGGCTTATCACACATTCTAAAGTAGAATGAAATGTTTTTAATTTGACAAGTCTTTGCTTTTACCTGTTAAATTTTACTTTCAAATTAAACTGGTTTTGCTTAGACTGTGCTATCTAATATGGTAGCTACCACCACATGTGGCAATTAAGATTAAATAAAATTTAAAATTCAGTTCAATGGTAACACTAATTCTATTTCAAGTATTCAACAGCCACATGTGGCCAGTAACTACTATATTGGATATCACATATAGAAATGTGGTCTTTGTAGAAAGTTCTATTGACAGTATTGCTTTAAAGATAGTATTCACTAAGCCTTACATTTCTATAAATAGCCACATATTTTAAAGCATCTCTAAAAAATATTTTATGATGTTATATCTACTCTCTAGTCAGTGCTTTTCTTTCCAATTCTGCCCCTCTGACATTTACATCATCATCTTCATATTATGAAAGAAGAAACTAAAGGTCAAAAATGTTAAGCTGGAAGTGGCTTATCTAGTTTTTCTAAATACAAAATTGTGATCTATATCTTTTTATTCTTATAACTTTTTAACTGAATAGATTTTACCTAAATGCTCATTTAAATAACCTATCACTTCTCTTTGTTTTTACTTATATTCACACACAAATTTGCATATCACACTAATTTGCATATCACTCAAATTCAAGAGTTCTGTAACCTTCAATTTCTAAATTGATTTATAAATAAATATACCTTCACAACATATTGGCATCAGCTGAGAAGTTTTCCAATATTTCACATCTTCCAGGCCAAAACCGTTAGGTAATATTCATTAAAACAACTTATTTATGTGACCTTTGAATATTTTTAGCATTGATCGTGTTAATCATAATCTGGTAATGAATTGTCAAAAATGTTTATAAAATTTTGAAAATCATTTGACCATCTTTAAATTAAATCTACACATTTATTCTTTTACACGTTTCAAGATCATTCAAGCAGATTGTACTATTTCAAATACCAAAATCTGAGTTTTCTACTGCTCTATATATCACATAGGTGATTAAAATATTTTAAAGAAACTATTTAATCTTCCCTCTGCCTTCTCCACCCAAGACCCAACTCAAGGCAAAATAGGTTCTTCAGATTAATTGAAGCTTTTTCACTAAAAGTTTTACTTACCCTCTACTGTGAATAAATCCTCTGTGTTTACAAAGAATTGGAACAAAATGAAAATATTTAACATTAACAAACAGCACATTGGCTGAAATTTACTCTCATTTTGATGACTCAAAATGCTTAAAGATCTTACCTTGACTTGAAAATCATTACTAAAAATAATTGTCATTATTCTATATATGTGTAGAAATGCTAGTAATGAAAAATGTTCTACTCATCTCTCAAATAAATTTATCCAAGATATTTTAGATAGGCAAGATAAAGCTTTCTATCAAAAATAATCACTGAGAAAAATTGATTGCTGTGTCGATTCATTCTTAACTTTTAGATTTATGTGTTTAGATCAAGTTTGTGGTAATCATAATCAGACAGATTAAAAATAAGTTATAGCGTTGGTTATTGATTTGTAAGTAGTATATTTGAGTCCCTTGTCTTACCACCATAGTGGATTAAGGGAAACACTAACAATTGGTGAAAATTAATACACATAAAATGAAGATTCAGATTCATAAACCCTATGCAATTTCAAAAATTACATTGATGAATTTTCTCCTCAATACTTTGCTTAAACTTTGAAAACTTAAGGTGATGACCTACTCAAATTTTGAATACACTAAGACCATTCTTTTTGTCTGTAAAAAATGAGTTATCTCTAGCAAAATGTTTTTAAAACACACCTTAATGAGTTGGTAGTTTTGCACTCCGTTTATTCCTATGTCAGGATCAATGGCCGCTGGGAGAGAAAATCGAGAGTTTATAGCTGAGTTCTCTGGAATTGATATGTTGATAACGGTTGCTGGGAATAATGGTGCATTATCATTTATATCTTCTATCAGAAAACGTATCTTAACCAGTCTAAATATTTCATCTGGCAAAACAGCAACTTCCACTTCATAAAAGCAGCGGCCATCCAGCAAGATACCAGTACATAATTTCTCACGATCAATGCGGGCTCCAGTAGTGAAGATCTCACCAGTACCTTCTTCGATTCGTATCAGTGGCACTTCCCCAGTCTTGTACACTAGCTTGAATTTCATGGGAATTTTTAAGGACTTGTGTCGAATTAGGGACAGGTTGAGGTCTTTCAACAAGTCGCCTATCAGGACGTTTTCTGGCATTTCTTCTCGAATGGAATAGTTTTTCTCCTGGGCGCCAGACTGAAACACGACACATGCTAACAGGACCGCAAATATATACGTCCCGGACAACAAGTCCATACCAGGTACAAGGCTCAAAGTTCGTTGTACCCCCCCGCAGAGTACTGTCAAAAAGAAAAGAAAAAGAAAAAAAGAGGTAGAGAAAGAGGAAGAGGAAGACGAAATTAGTAAAGCTGACAATTAAATGTATGTTGAATAATTACTGTTTAACTTAAAATCATTAAACAAAAATAGTACAATCAACACTTAAACTGTCAAGATTTTTTAAAAATAAAGTATTATGCATTTGTACATTAAGATGTAAAATGAAACAAGATATCTACAGTTACCTACAGTAATTAAAAGGCTTAGGAAGTTATAAAAGTGTCCACCATTGATAAAATATATAAAAAATAATATTATAATATACCAACCTAGTTAAAGGTAATAAAAATAAGTAAAACATTTAATTCAATGGTTAAGGAAAAGTAAAGGAATATATTACCAATCAGAAGAATATACTAGTAATCATTATTCCTTTGTTATAATATGGATTTCAAATGCAAGTCTTCTATTGGTAATGAAGGTATACAATATTTTGAATGTTTTGTTCTGGGCATCGAAATGTAAAATAAATCTAAATAACAGAAAATAAAGAATCATGATATATGAGAGGCTTGGGAAGTTTGGATTAAAAAGAAGTCCTTTCAGGGAAGAGAGTAGTTTATATGACAAATACCTAAACATGGGAAGAAATATGCATAAAGTATATTAAGTTTTCTTTCTTTGAATGAGAAGAATAAGAATAGGGATAAATTAAAAGGAGGAAATAATTTTTTGTTAGTTCAACACAAACAGCTGCCTATTAAAACATTTTGGAAAATAATATAGTTTTCAGGGGAGAATGAACTCCATATCTTTGGAGGTAGTGACAGAGAAGCTGCATCACCAGGTTAGCTCTACATATTTATGATTTTGTTCTTCTGATAAAATTCAATAAGGAATTTTTATTGTTTAATATTTGCAATGTTTTTCAAACTAATTCTCAATTTTTATTCTCAACTAGATTTGTTTGATATAGCATTAATTTTGGTATATTAAATACATTTTAATATGTAGTATCATGAAACATTGCATGTGCTTCTAGATGTTATTTGTAGTTAATATACAAACACAACAAAATTTGTATCATACTGCACTAAACCCTATCAGATGTTATATGTTTTTATAATTAAAGATATTAATGCAGCTATCAATGCATTCAGAAGTTTTAAAAGATTAGCTGACAAATAGTGATTTAAAAATCTATTAAGGAAAACTATTAAAGCAGATAGGTATATAATTAAGGAAGTTCTCAATATTTATTGGTAATACATAACTAATAAAAATTTTAGAAAAACAGAGGACTTGTGAAATGATATATCTTGCTATAGGCATTATGGTTTGATGATGCCAGACAATGTATTATGTTAAATAATTTCCCCACTGTATAGCTGGGCATCTGCACTAAAAAAAAAAAAAAAAATATTCACATGGACAGGTCAGAAAACACAAAAGTGGAGAAAAGGACACTTTCCTATTTGCAATCAGTAGTAAAATAAATCTATTTGTTAGTACAATTGAGATGGCTTAGGTCATGAGGAGAACCAAGAAATAAACCAGATAAACTTGAGACATATCACTTTATATTTCTTTTCACTGAATTTTAAAAGTATGTATTTTGGAAACTCACTCAATCAGTTTTCTGTGTTGAGTGATTGGTGCCATTTACAAAACATTTTAAGTATAATATTAAGCAATGCTAATGCTAAAGAAATTATCTATCTCAGTAAACAGCACAAAATACTATTGCCTGTGGTATTTTCAGCATCATTTGCTCAATGATGAGCACTCGGGTTACATGATATAGAATCCTCAGGATTCATTCTCTTGCGAATTATTGGCGTTATACTCCTTTATGAATTTGAGAATAATTTATCCCATTTATACTTACCATAAGTTATTATGCATACACATACATGTGTACTATACATTGTGAATCTAGGACATTTAAAAAATGAGTCTCTATATGTGTAAATTTATAAATACCATGCAAACATAAGCAAAAATAAAAATGGGACACTGACAACCGGAATTAAAACTACCACTCTATTCTTGTCTTACCCTTAGGTATTACACATTATTACAACTGGCAGAAGAATACTGCAGACCATTTTTAGAAACACTGCATGCATGTTACAATACCTCTACACAAGAGGAGGAATTAAGAAAGTGACCTAATTCCAAACAGTACCCCTCTCCCAACCCATTATAATCTGTCCTACTCTACTGTTTAATAACATCATCAAATAAAACATTTTAAACTGTGCTTTATCATTCAAAATTCATTTGGAGGTTTTAAAAACCAGGGAGAAATGAAAAAAAAAGTACAATGTCATTTCTAAAACTGAAATGAAAATACATATTGCAAACCTGAAATGAATTTTACCCTCTAGCTAGTAATTACTATCATGACAGTTTAGTCACTTACCAGAAAACTAGAGGCCCGGTGCACAAAAATTGGTGCACTCGGTTAGGGGGGGTTCCTCAGCCCAGCCTATGCCCTTTCGGGGAGCCCTTGAGGGATGTCCACCTGCTGGCTTAGGCCTGCTTCCTGGGAGATTAGGCTTAAGCTGGCAGTCAGACATCACTCTGGCAGCCCAGGAGCCCTTGGGGTATGTCCACTTGACAGTGGGGAGCAGGTCGAAGCTGCAGTCAAACATCCTTAGCACTGTTGATGAGGTGGGAGAGACTACCACCATCACTGCTGAACTGGCAGCCGTCAGCCTGGCTTGTGGCTGAGCAGAGTTCCCCCTGTGGGAGTGCACTGACTACCAAGGGACAGCTCCTGCATTGAGTGTCTGCCCCCTGGTGGTCAGTGTGTGTCATAGTGACCAGTCATTCCCAGTTGTTCTGCTGTTAAGGTCAATTTGCATATTAACCTTTTATTGTATAGGACAGAGGCCTGGTGTGCAGGTGGGGGTCAGCTGGTTTGCCCTGAAGAGTGTCCTGTTGGGGTGCCTGGCCAGCCTGGGTGAGGGGCTGATGGCTTTTGCAGGCTGGTCACAGACCCTTCAGGCTGGGGCTCAACACTGGGGTGTCTGGTTAGTGTTGGTGAGGGGCTGATGGCTGTTTGTAGGCTGGTCAATGTGGACCTTCACCCCATGGGAGTGTGGCCAGCCTGGGTGAGGGGCTGGCCATGGCTGCAGACTGGAAGCAGGTATCTGGGATTTATTTAACTTCTATAACTAAAACTTTGTTGCCTTGGTCCCACTCAAAGTCACTGGCTGGAAGCAGGTATCTTGGTTTTATTTACCTTCCGCAATAGAAAGTTTGTTGCCTTGAGTGGAGCTCAGGGCCTGCGGGGCAAGTGGGAATCTTGGCTTCCTCCATCGCCAGGTCAACGCAAGCCTCCTGCCTCATTACAGCTCCCTGGCTGCTGCCATCTTTGTGAGGAGTGAGGATTAATTTGTATATTACGCTTTTACCTGGGCAGAAGACCCCCCAAACTCCTCCAATCACCTGCTTCACAGAGCCTGGGCCTCTGCGATCACCAGCTCTGATCCTGCCCCCTGATATCGCTGGCTCTGCCCTTGCCCCACTGCAGCATCTGGCCAAGGCTGCAGGCCTGGCAGGAGACCCCCAGGTCCCTGCTTTGCTGATGCCAGCAGTGCCCAGACCTCTACAATTACAGGCTCCACCCCACCCCTCTGATCATTGGCTCTGTGAAGCCCAGGCCCCTACTATCTCTGACCTTGCCCCTGCCCAGACCTGAAGCCTCTGACCCAGGCCTTATGCCTGGGTAGGGCACCCTCATAACCCTCCAATCATTGGCTCTGTCCCTGCCCCCTCTGATCACCAGCTTTCCCCTTGCAGATCCCTGAGGCCTCTGGCAAAGGCTTCTGGCCTAGGCAGGGGACCCCCAGCTCCCTCTGATCATCTGTTCCGCCCCTCAGGCTCCCCACCTCCCTGCCACCTGCCTGGCTAACAGGCCTGACCACTTCAGTGGTGGGGATGAGCTGGACTGGGCGCTGCCATCTTGTGGCTATGGGCACTGCCATCTTGTGGCTATGGGGGCAGCCATCTTTGTGACAGAGTGATGCCTAATTTGCATGTTACTCTTTTATTAGATAGGAAAGTGTATATATGAAGGCAGCCCAAATACTCATCAATACCCGGGTAATTATAACAGTGGTGGTACATATATACCATGGAATATTACTTGGCAATAGAAAAGAATGAACTTTTACCATTTGCAACAACATATATGGATGAAGAAGGTATTATGCTACGTGAACGAAATCAGTCAAAGAAAGACAAATACCATATTATTTTACTCATATGCAGAATGTAAAGAACAAAATAGACCTGGCCAGTGTGGCTCAATGTTTGAGAGTCGACCTATGAACCAGGAGGTCACAGATTCAATTCCCAATCTAAAATTATATAGAATGTAAGCTGTAATTGAAATATAAAAGTTACATTTAAAAAGAATGACAAGGAATGATTTTGAGGAAGGGGTGTGGACTAGGAGAATAAGAAGTATTCATGGAGTCTAGGCAGGACAAGAATGAATGAAAAGTAATTGGCAGAAATTAGAGTAAAGGAGATATGGAACCTAAGGAGTGGGTAAAGACTTGAAAAAATTATGGAAGCTCAAAAGTATAGTGAGGAATTTGGCAAAACAGTAGTAGAACTGGGAATGACTTCAGTGAATGGGTGACATGAAAGACTGAGAAGTATGAGGAAAATGTGGGGATATTTGATGGATATGGGGTCCTGAATACTACTGAGAGTGGATTTGAGTACCTGAAGTGAATGATGGGAAGAGATAGAAAAGAAATGAAGGTAATGGAAAGGAATAATGAAAATGATAATAAAAAGTACAAGAAGCAATTAAAAGGCTAAAATGATGAAGAAACAAATCCCTTGAGCTCAAGTTGAAACTCTAGTGGGATGGGAGAGAAAAGTGAAGGGGATAAGAGATACAAACTTCCAGTTATAAAATAAATAATCCATGGGGACACCATGTACAACACAGAGAATAGTCAGTAATGTCATAAAAACTTTGTACAGTGATAGATGGTTAATGGATATAACGTGGTGATCAGCTAATGTATATAAATATTGAATCACTATTAGTTTTACACCTTAAACTAATACAATATTATATGCCACGTATACTTTAATACATATTTTTAAAGTAAAAGAAGGTTGAAATATTCAAATAAAAAATGACTTTTGTACAGTCCTCATAGTACTCTGCAACCAGCTGTGACATGGAGGATGAAAAGAGGGGAGGGAAGAAAAATTTCTGTGCATACAGTACAACATAAGTTGAAACTTAAGTAAAGTAGTTGCACTAAATAGGGAGGGCTTCAATAACCTGATGCTACATGAGGTGGGAGTTGACACAGCAGGGTATCCAAGGTCCCTTTCTATAGTTTCAGGGATGCAAGTATTTTATATTACTTGATGATAGATAAAATGCTAGTAACTCATGACTCTGAACTGTAGGCACAAAATATTCTAGGAATTCAAGGGGAGCAAAGTCTGTGCTACCCTTATTTGTCTAGTAGGGGAAGGTTAAATAAAAATGTCATATACACTAATTGGGCTTTCTCCCTTGGACTGTTATAACATGTCTATAAAACTAAAACATGGAATACGGAATTTGCAGTAGGTTTATGAAACAGTAGAAAGCATAGATTCAAGGCTCTATATACATGAAGTCGGTGTGAGCCTAGACTCATTATCTACTAGTAATTATTTTCCGAAAATGAGGAAAATTATACTGCCTTGATTATTAATCACACTAGAGGCCCTGTGCACAAAATATGTGCACGGGGTGGAGGATGTCCCTCAGTCCAGCCTGCACCTTCTCCAATCTGGGACACCTGGG
>PVJC01017598.1:0-32277 GCA_004026665.1 Murina feae | reverse complement strand
CACACACACACACACACCACCCAACACACACACACACATACCAACAACACACACACACACCCCAACACACACATACCACCAACACACACACACCACCAGGATCCCTCTGCCTGGAATTGACCTTGGGTTTGTCCGGAAACTCCTGGAATCTTGTAGTTTCAGTAGAATTTGCGTCACCACCCCGGGTGGATTAATCTTTAGCTCCTGCACATTCTCCAGAGATCTCCTTCTTCCCGGAAGTTCACGTGGCCTGGGAGCTCATGCTGGGCCCCAGCACCAGGCCGCCTGGCCGGAGGGTGACCTAGCTCTCGGGAAGCCCAAGCATGTCCCTGCGAGGACATTTTTATTATGGACGAGTTCTTCCTTTCTCTCTGTAACTTTATCTAAAAACCATAAGAGAAAGAAACAGGCTTAGAAGGGTTTCTGGTGTGACTGGGTCTCCCAGGCAGTGCATGGTGGCTCAGGCTGGGCTGAGTTTGCCTCCCAACACCTTCCTGCCGCTGCCCCTGCTCTGCCTCCCTGCCTGAAGGGTGAGCATCGGAGCGGGCTGTCCCCAACCCCAGCAGCACCCTTGCAGTCCCAGTGCTGCCCCCAAGCCCTTCTCCAGAGGCCCAGGAGTCCCAGTGCTGCCCCCAAGCCCTTCTCCAGAGGCCCAGGAATGGGAGCTGGGCTGGAACCCAGGTCCTCGGGGAGGACGACAGGTGACAGGATTGCTTCTGCCCAGGACAAATGCCAAAGTGCTATAGTCTCGGACTAATCGGGTACAGTTAGTTAATTTCCTTCTGGCCGTCCTCATATTATTTGAATGGAGGGGAAAACTACCAGAAATGCTTTTGAAGTTAAAATTTCCACTGGCCTCAGGCAAACAATTGTGGGTTGAATGAAAAGGGTGATAATGTAGGGAGCAGCGAACTTTAAAGGAAAAGGCTGGAGTGATGGAGAGAGGAAGAGAGAGGAAGCGAGGATGGGTGAGGGGCCTGGCCTTGGCAAGGGAAGACTGGCTTGAGGTCTCTGAGGCTGGGAAGTTCCAGGGTAACTGGGAACCTCATCTGCCCATGTCAGATGGAGACCATGAATCCTTAATCTCTGCTCTGTACACCTCCCAGCTCTCCGGGGCTGTAGTGAGAGACGGGTGGGGAGTTTGTGAGACAGACATAGGCAGGAGGCTTTGTCAAGTGTGCGGGGCCAGGCAGATAAGGACTCTGCTCCGTCACAGGGTAAAAATACGCCTCAGGAGGTGGCGGTCAGGAGGGGGAGGAAGGGACCCCTGTGGGGCGTCTATCCTTTCTGTTGCCCCACCTGTGGCTGAGACAAGGCCACTCTGGTTGGGACCTTGGGTGAACTGCCTGGAGTTGGTTCGCTGGTGGGATGTCAGGTACCAGGTACCTGCATGCTGTGAGTTGGGTGTCTCTGGGCAGAGTGCCCGGCAGAAACTCGGCTTCTGGGTCTTGGTATCCAGTCACCTGAGCCGGTCACCTGAGCACGAATGCTGGTCTCACTTGGCGCCCGGCCTGCCGTCCCCTCGGGACCCCTGCTGGCACGGTGCGTGGGGAGAGTGGGTGTTGGTGACTCACAGTCCAGTCCCAGCCCTGCCACTGACTCCCACCAGGCTCCAGGCGAGTCACCACCTACACAGGGGGAGGGGAGACCCAACTCCCAGGGCTGTGCAGACCGGAGGAAACGCCCATTTGTAAAGTGGGCTCCTAGCAGTGCTAGCTCCCCTGCCGGGTCTGGGAAGGTGAAAGCTGCAGGCTCATTGCCCCTGCAGGAGCCCCAGCTCTCCTTGGAGGGCGGTCTCCTGCTTTCTCTCTGGGCATCCCCACACTGACACGGGGAGTTTCCTGCTGGGGGCAGGAAGTGGGCACATGAAGTTGCAGCAATCGGGCTTCATAATTAGTAATCTGCCCTGTGACGTGTGTTCTCCGCATGGTCACCATGAGGTTTGAAAGCCCATGAAGTGTGGGTTGCACCAGTGATAAAAGGAACCGGGCCTGTGGCTGAGGCAGGTGGGGACCTTGCAGGCAGGCTGAGGACTTTTGGCAGGTGACTCTGAGCTGTGATGTCCTCATTAGTAAAACGGAGATAAGAATCCTGAAGAGGTGTCACGGAGCCCAAGTGGAATAATATATCAGCTCTCGGCGCAGACTCGGTGGCTGCACAGTAAATGGGAGTTCCTCCTGGGATGCAGCGTCAATCTTGCAGGGGAGGAGCTGGCGTAGGACAGGATCTGAGGGAGTCGGGAGCCACGTGGGCTTGGATTAGTGACATCCAGGTAGAAAGGGCTATGTGAACACCAGGGGCGATTTTAATTACTCAGCCCCTCGGCCTCCAGTCGGGGGCTTGGCTGTCTGATGCCGACTTTATTGCCCATCTGGTGCTCAGCCGGAGCCTGGCACCGGCAGGAGCCAGACTCATTCATTAGCGTCTCTCAGCCCAGGATGTGTTGGTGGGTCTAGACCCACAGGAGCCTGCGCACCACTGGCTGCACCCATCTGGGCGGGCACAGCCATGCCTGTCACTGACCTCCTTCCTCAGATGTGTCTGGTCCTTATCTCTCAGAGCCCCTGGGAGGCTTCCCACAGCCTTTCGACTGCTAACCCTTATTGCAGTTCTGGGGCTGCAGGGAGCACCTTTCCTGAGGGGCCTGCCAGCCGGAGCCGAGGAGCCCGCTTAAGAACCAAGGTTGACATCTTGGGTGGGAGCAGGTGGAATAGAGCCACCTGGAAGGTACCCACCTCCTCAGAGACAAAGCGGCCCCAGGGAATGGTTTGCAGAGAGCTGTCTCTCAGACGAGAGTGAGCTCCGCATCAAACCAGACCTCTTCTCCTAGAAGGTGATTTGAACAAAAGGTTCAGGCACATCGTGCTCCAGCGTTGCGCCGGCAGCATGCCAGGTGCTGGGGACCAGCCCGGAGCGCGGAATGGAGAGACCTGGTGTTCTCACTCCTGTGCGGCTGTGGCAGGGCCAACGAGACCATGCCCACAGGCTGGCATTGCGTCCTGTGGCCACAGCGCTCCTGTAAGACTTCAGTGCCACTCCCAGCTTACAGAGGGGACTGGGATTCCGAGAGGGTATGGGAAGTGCCCGGTGTCATGGAGGGTGTCAGGCCGCACGCACGCCCTGTCCCGGGTGGCCAGCTCTGCAGGTCGGGGTCCTTGTTCTCGGTGGCCATCCATTGGGGCTGTGCCCTGAGCTCCATCACCACGAAGCCTTCTCCCAAGTCACTTGGCCTCCTGTGCAGCCTTTGTGACGGGGATCGTGACGAGCTGCTCGGGTGTCTGGAACCATGGCCGGCCTGGCTGTGGCCCTCCTCCATGGGTGGCTGTCCATGGGGGTTTGACTCCTCACTGGGCTCTCGTAAGGCGGGCAGTGTGAGAGGCCCTGGCAGGCGCTCTCCTACCTGGAGCCTCGGTCCCTGCGCGCCCTTCCCCGCTGTCATTAGATGGGGCGCCTGGGCTTCATAGTCACGTGTCCTTCCTTGCCTTCCGACGACCCGTGCTGAGCCCTAGGGGGCCACCCTCACTTACTCCGTGTGTCTCTGTCCTTTCCAGGGCAGCGAGGTGCCAAGCCTCACCTTTGCTGATGGTGAGGTCCTCCCCAGGGAGCCTGGCTTCTTTCCTGAGGATGAGGAGGAGGCTATGACACTGGCCCCACCCGAAGGCCCCCCCGAGTCAGACATGGACAGCCCCATGGAGAGCACCCAGAGCCTGGAGGGGCCCGTCGGGAGCCCTGCCGAGGAGAAGGATGGGGGTCTCGGGGGCCTGCTCCTGCCCGAGGACAAGTGAGTGAAAGCTGCCTGCAACCCCATGTGTGACCCCCGGGCCCGGAGGTGGGTTCCCAGGGGGACCTCCCAGAAGCAAATGAGATACACTCGGGGTTCACATCCCAGGTGTATATTTCACGGGTGTCCTAAATAGCAAAACTTCCAAGCAACCTAAAGGCTTAACAATCGGGCCAGTTCTAGGATTTTAGGCAACCGTGTAAAGTCAAGCTTCACTATTTAATGATATGGGATATCTGATTTCAGTTAGTTTTTTTATTTTATTGATTTTTTACAGAGAGGAAGGGAGAGGGATAGAGAGTTAGAATCATCGATGAGAGTGAAACATCGATCAGCTGCCTCCTGCACACCCCCTACTGGGGATGTGCCCGCAACCAAGGTACATGCCCTTGACCGGAATCGAACCCGGGCCTTTCAGTCCGCAAGCCGATTGATGCTCTATCCACTGAGCCAAACCGGCTAGGGCTTCAGTTAGTTTTTAAAAAAGGCAAGATACAGGATGAGGCATGATCTTAGTTTTATTAAAATATATATATAAATATATATAAAAACATTTATATATATAAATGCCTAGGGAAAATTATTCCAGAAAATTAGCAGTTCTTTCAGGATGAGATTATTAATGGCTTTAATTATCTCCTAGCGCCTGGGCTATATATTCAGTATTTCTTTATTGCTCATGTGTTCTCATATCCAGAAATGTTATTTTAAAATGACATTAGGGCCTAGTGGCTTCCCGATGGGCAGTGTCGTTTTTAGTTGATGTCAGCAGAGGGTCCCTCTCCTTCCAGCCCTCCCTCTGTCCCTGGAGAGATGATACAGTGTTTGTGGGGTGATGGGCAGCAGCCACCCTCATGCCGAGGCGTGACAGTTGGGAGCTGGTATCCCATGTGTCAGGAGGAGGTGGTGGTCACAGCTGACCCTGAGATTTGGAGAGGCGGGGAGGGGTTCCTGTATGGATGGAACCATATGAAACTGTCCATTTTTAATAACTTCCAGCTTTGAAAAAGGAATTTCATGTGGTTCAACCTAATATGTTTCCTCAGCACAGGAGTTCTCCAACGGGGCTGGGAATTCTTGAGGGGCCTTGCGGAGTTGTCTGTCCATGTGCTTCCTATGACCAACCCAAGGACAGGTTGCCACTGACTACAGACCTGTTGGCCTTTTGGCTAACCATTTGCTACTTGAAGGTTTCCATTGATTTCTGGAACCATCAATCACCAGGGTGCAGCCAGCAGCAGGTGTCAAGAGTGCTAGTGAAATGTACAGGAGAAAGGAAGGAGGAGCAGGATTAATTCAGCCCCACGTGCTGAGGACCTGAGGGAAGGTAGATAAGGAAGTAAATACATCTGGTGCCGGCACTGGAGACTTGATCTTCAACACCCTGTCATTAACCCTGGGAGTCTTAACTAGAACCTGGGGTTCCTCAGGGGCACAGTTTGAGAACCACTGCCTCAGCCCCTACACACTTGCTTCAGGTTTCTGAGTGAAGGCTTGGGAGGTCAGAGAAACCCTAGCTTATGAGTAACAGTACCCAGGGAGTACTGCACGGTGACTGTCGGGCGGGAAGAGCTTGGCAGGTGATGAGCTGTGCCTCCCTCTGTTCTGAGGCCTGACACTGTACCTACTACCCCGAGGGTCACCGAGGTGGAGGTGGGGAGGGTGCAGGGTCTCTGACTGTGTTCCCTGGTGTTAGGCTTTTGGGGACTAGAAATCCCCTCTAAACGGGGAGAAGCATCTCACCTGGTTGCCCATTGTTGTTTGTTTCAAACTTCATTTCAGTTTGAAGAAGTCCAAGCCAATTAAATAGAACTTGGGGAAGGTGGGGGGGGTGAGACTGGAGGGAAGTAACTAACTGTACTCACAGGTCCACCACCCCAAGCCCAGCTCCGTCACCGTTTAAATGCATCCATTTACAGCTTTTCCTTATTCTCTATAGACGTTATCATGCTCACTCTTACTACAGCTGGAATTTCATGTACAACTTTAATTATAATATAATTTTAATTTTTCTTTATTGTTACCATTATTTTTGTAAACCTTTCAACAATGACTTGATAGACCCTAATTTAATAAGTCAATTTACTGATATGTATTATAATTTAATATAAAGTGTGATGTAAAAAGAGGGGAAAAAGAAAACAAAAAAGTGTAATGTGAAGCAGATGAATGCAGACCTTTGGGTTTTAAGCAGTTTTTGCTGCAGGGTTTGAATATCTCTTGGGCAGAAACAGTTTCCATGGTGAGAGATTCCCCTTGGATAAGGTCCCAAAAGTGTACTTACCGTATCAGCAGGCACCAATTTAATCAGGCCCCTGGCGTCTGTCGTACCAGTGGGCCTCCTGGTAGGACTGGTAGCTCCGACCCCAGGCTGTGACCTCATAACGGGCAACCCTTCTCTGACCCCAGGTCCCTGGGCCACACGCCATCCATGACGACGTCAGACCTCTCCACGCACTCCACCACCTCGCTCATCAGCAACGAGGAGCAGTTCGAAGACTACGGGGAGGGAGACGATGTGGACTGTGCTCCCAGCAGCCCCTGCCCTGATGACGAAACCAGGACCAATGTCTACTCGGACCTGGGGTCTTCAGTGTCTTCCAGGTGGCCCCTTGGTCTGCAGTGGCGTTTGGGGTCCAGGAAAAGTGGCAGAACCAACCTAGCCCCATCCCCGGGGGATTCAGCAGGCAGAGTCCTGAGCTACATGGGTTCTGCTCCTGGGGGTCGGGGCTGTTGCATTTGCTCCTAATTGGGGGTCTGGAATTCCTTCTCTCTCCTTCCATCTTGGAGAAGAAATAGAATTAACCAACCTGGGAGTTTGCAGACTCAGGGGTCTTTGTTGTCTTGTTTTCTAGAACCTCATTGTTGAAGGGTTTTTCCAGGTGGCATACTTACACCTTCCACACACCTGAGTCATTGATTACTCTAACTCTAGCACTCTCAGTTGCCTTATCTGTGAAATGGGTACAATTCATTGGCTGCTTCTATTTGAGAGTTTGAAGGAGGGGAGACCTGGTGCTGCCCACCCACTCTACACCCCCCAACCACACACACACAAGGTCCCCAGGTATTGGGGAACCCAGTACAGCTCGGCAGGGTGGGGTGGGCACCAGGCTGGACGGCCGTTGAGAAGGGGTTGCCTTCTCTTTCATGAATCAGTGCGGGGCAGACGCCCCGGAAGATGCGGCACGCGTACAACAGCGACTTGCTGGATGTCTACTGCTCTCAGTGCTGCAAGAAAATCAACCTACTGAATGACTTGGAAGCCCGACTGAAAAACCTGAAGGCCAACAGGTGAGGCCGGGCCCCGCATGGGGGCAGGTGGGGGAGGTGGGGGCAGTGGCCGTGGTGGGGGCAGGAGGGGAAGCAGCAGGCACATGAGAGCACTCTCAGAATGGGGCTGATCCTTGGGGCCTGCGTTTTTTTGCAGCAGGAAAATCTGGGTGCTGCCTCTCAGGACCGAGCTGGTGAGGGAAATCCCTTCGCCGGGCTGGGAAAAGCTTCCCTCACATCTTGGTGTCTTGCAGCCAAGGCAGAAGGGGCAGCCCAGAGCCCGCTGTTCAGTGACCATGTCTCCCCTCTCTCTTCCTCTGTAGCCCCAACCGAAAGATCTCCAGCACGGCTTTCGGACGGTGAGCCCCCCGCCCCCCACCCCAAGGAAGGACAGGTCACTGCTGCCGGGGCGGCCAGCTCCATGCCAGCAGCCCCAGCCCAGGCGGTGCCCTGCGCCCTGTGTGTGGCTGAGTGAGCAGAGAGAACACGGCGTGCCAGGCAGAGCCACCAAAGGACACACTTCTGAGGAAGAAGGGCCCCTCCCCACCTCCATGCCCTGTCTCCTCTGGCAGAGTCAGCATCTGCAGAGCCTCGGCTGCCTCAGCCTCAGGCAGCACACTCCCCTCACTGCCAGGGTCTGTCCTGTGCTCTGGGAGGCCCTGGGCTTCCTGCTGGCAGAGGTGGTGGCTTCGCTCCAGGTTAAATCCTGCGGAGCTGACTTCCTGGGACCGCCAGGACCCGCTCTGGTTCTCCTACACACTGGCCCCAGGTCTGCACTCAGGGCTCTGGGAGCTGCCAGCAAGCGCCAGGCTCTGGCCCAGGAGCCAGGGTGAGACAGCCTCTTGGTGCTGCCTACCAGTGGGAAGTGGGAGCCCTGGGGAGTGGAGCTGGGATTTGCCTCAGGCAAGAGCTGCATCTGCCTGCTGCCAGGGTTCTGGTCTCCCCCCACACACTGCCAGCTCAGTCCTGGGCGGGCAGCTTTGCCCTCCCCCTGGGGCCTCAGATACAGCCGGAGCAGCTTGGTGAGGGTACTGGGTCCTGCTTCCTGATGGCCTCTGGGGCCAGTCCTTCTGCTGGGACCATGGAGCTAGGCTGAGGGGAGGGGGGGCGGCGGCAGGGTCGGGACTTATCCACGAGCTCTGGTCACTTGGCAGCTACTGGCTAGAACCCCTGTGTGGAAGGGTTCTGGCGCAGCAGGAAAGAGCTGGTATGGATTGGCCGAGTATATGGGGCTCTGAGGGGCGTAGCAGCCGTCTGCCATCCTCTGAGCTGGACGATCTCAGGAGCTCAGAGGTTAGGCAACTCTCTCCTGGCTGGGTGAGGCCAGACTCCTTAGAGGGGGTTCTGGCGCACACATCCCCGGGGTACTGGGTGCCCCAGTCTGAACCTCAGTCCCCAGAGGCCCTCTGCATCCAGACACGCCTCCCTCCACCCCTGCAGGCAGCTCATGCACAGCAGCAACTTCAGCAGCAGCAACGGCAGCACCGAGGACCTGTTCCGGGACAGCATTGACTCCTGTGACAATGACATCACGGAGAAGGTGAGCCCTGCTCCCTGGGGGCAGCAGGCAGCACCCCGGGATGCTCTCTAGGAGGTTGGGAGACCCTGTCCCTCCCGATCACATGGGCACATCCATCCCCACCCCATCCTCCCACCAAACATGACTGCTCTTCATATAGTCAGCTGGAGGGCCTGGCCTTCGGCCCCGTGGTTTCCAGGTCCTCAGTCCTGGGGCCTCAGAGGTTTTAACCACCCCACCCCTGCCCCCCATTGTAGGTGAGCTTCCTGGAAAAAAAGGTGACGGAACTGGAGAATGACAGCCTGACCAATGGGGACCTGAAGAGCAAGCTGAAGCAGGAGAACACCCAGCTGGTGCACAGGTCAGGCCTCGCTCCGGGCGCTGGCTGTGACTGAGGACCGGAGGGCTGTCCCTGTTGCTAAGGCCCCACGAGAAGCCAGGGGCGCTCTCAGCTCTGCGGGGCTTGCTCCTGGGCTCTGCCCGTGCAGGGTGCCCAGGAGGACAGGTCTCTGGGGACAGGGAGACAGATAGGAAGGAGCCTGACTTGGACCCCCAGCTCTGCAGCCCCGGGGCATGTCTGAGGCAGGAGCTGGGATCCACTCTCCTGTGTGTGTGTGGCCTATAAAGATGAGAGCCCGCCCTCCCTTCCTGGGGACCAGCCTGCGCAGGGAGAGGGGGTGTGAGTCGGGCCCATACCTGCTGCCGGTGAGGGAAGTCCAGCATTGCTCTTCTCTCCCAAACTGGAGGCCTGCTGACGTGGGGTTCCCCGGTGCTGACAGGAGTACGTGGGAGTGGGTGCTGCATTTGCTCCTGAGTGGGGTCTGGAATTCCTCAGCGCACAGAGCGTTTAGTTGTCTTCACAGGACAGCCTGACACTTGTTACACAGCTCCCCGCCCAGGCACTGATCCTCAACCTTGTACTCCTCTCCCAGAAAGTCCGTCTCATAGAGGGACTCTTGCCAGTGACATGTGCCCCAGATGGACGGACCACCGAGGTCCCTGGGACTGGGGTTATAGCACCCATAGTGGGGTCTGGCCCTGTCCCAGGTCTGCCATGCTCAGGCCACTGGCCAGGAGTCAGGATGCCCAAAAGCTGACGTATTGACTAAGGGGTACTGGCAGGAAGGGGGAGAGGGAGAGGAGAGGCCTGAGGGCTGTTTCCTTCAGCTGTGGCGGGGCCTGCCGTCCCTCCTTCTGTCTGCTCAGGCACAGCCTCGTTCCCCTCTGGACCCACTGCCAGGCCTGTGCCTCCATGGCATGCCTGGCTGACACACCTCTCCTTGGGTGCCATAGTGACCCTAACTCACCTGTCAGCAAAGCCGCTGGCCCCAGGCCTGACAAACATGCCTCCACCTCCCACAGGAGGGGCGTTAGTGACTTGGGGTCCAGGGCTCCCCATGGCTGCAGCCTGGGTGGGCTGAGAAGACACAGCCCATGGGAGCTGGCCCTGGACTGGCGTCGGCCCCTCTCCGCAGGGTGCACGAGCTGGAGGAGATGGTGAAGGATCAGGAGACCACGGCCGAGCAGGCCCTGGAGGAGGAGGTGCGGCGACACCGCGAGGCCTACGGCAAGCTGGAGAGGGAGCGGAGCACGGAGATCGAGCTGCTGCACACCAGGTGGGCCTTTCCCCAGCGCAGGCTGCCTCCTGGCACACCCCACGCGCCTGGTACTGCCCCATTTTAGAGATGGGAAAGCAGCCAGAGGGGAGGCCTGTGCCCTGGCAGTTCTGCCTTTGATGCCTGAACACATGACAAGTTCTCTAGGAGGCGTGTCAGAGAATTGTTCACAGCAGGCAAAACTGGAAACAACGTGTCTGGGTAAAAAGCCCCCAGAGGATGGGTAAAAAGCCTCCCAACCGGTATTGCTGCCTTGATTCCTGGGCTGAGACTGATGTCCAGGCTTGGAGCTCCCCCTGCTGTCAGATTCTCCACTCACGGGGCCCACCAGCCAAGGGAAATGGAAAAGCTCCTGGGCCTCTGGTCGAGACGCTAGAACCCGAGGCAGGCAGGGAGAGGGGTACTGACTGCCCTGGGATTCGGGGCTGGTCACCCATCAGTCCCATGAGCTGGAACGCACTGTGTCACTTCCCTGGGCCTCGGTTTCCTCACTGTCACCCTCCCTCCCTGCCTGCCTGCATCAGAACACTGCTAATGGTGAGGGCTGTGCTGATGTCCCAGTCCAGGGAGGCCTCCTGGGCCCTGGCAGAGCACACACTGCCCCCGCACTCAGTCCCCAGTGTCCAGGCTGAGCCTTCTTGGTGTCTGTAGGCCACCTTGGGGTGGAGGGTGCGTTGGGAGGCGGGCTCCCACCTTGCCCCTCAGGGCTGGCAGCACGTGCTTCCCCGCCTGCCTGCGGAGGTCAGGCAGGGCCAGAGGCCGCTCCCTGTGCCTGAGACCTGCTTTGTTAGCTTTACCACCAGGGGTTCCTTTACATTTTCACTCATGTCTCCAAGCTGTTGTTTTGCTTCTGCTTCTGGAGGCTGTCCCTCATTAAGAGGCACTGTTCTCTGTCTGCTTCTGACAGCTGGCCAGGTGGGCTGGCCTGAGAGGTGTCTGAGGACAGTGAGTGTGGGCCAAAGGCCAAACCACAGAAAGCCAGCCCCTTTCTCCTAACTCATGCCCCTTGCACAACTCCAGGGGGCGCTATTTGTATAGAATCTGCAGACTGTGCTCCCAGAGTCATGAAGGGTGCTGTGTTCCTCACATCTGCCACCATCGCGAGTTCCCCCTGAGGTGGCCTCGTCAGAGTGCGGGTCTGATTTTCTTTCTGGCCTGGCCTGTGGGCCTCTCCTGGAGCAGGTGCGGGAGGCAACCAGTCAATGAGTCTCTCTCACATCCATGTTTCTCTCTCTCTCTTTACCCTTCCTTTTCCATACTCTCTCTCTGGAAAAATCAGTGGGAAAAATATCTCCGGATTAACCCCCTTCCTGGGCACCCGGGCTGTCTTTTCATGGGGTCGCAGCAGGACAGTCCCTGGTGAATGCTATCGTAGAGGATTGTGATTATTGGAACTCATTCCTGTGGATGTCGGAGGCAGCTGCAGTGAGCTCTCAGGAGGAAGAGCCCTGGTGAGATGCTGCGGGGAGAACAGAAAACAAATACGGTCATTGCCTTCAAATTACAGATTCCAGCAGGAGACCCTGTCAGACAACCACAGGAAGACTTCCTCTGAGGAGAAAAGCATGCCCCCTCGTTGGGTTTGGGCCATAAGGGTGCATGTGGAAAGAATCAACCTTCTTATTCACCAATGAGTGAATCAAGAAAAATGTAAAAATAATTCAGCGTCTTCACCATTTTTCCTTGGATGACAGGAAGCTCAAGGCTGCGTTATCATTTGAAATAATTACTTATGTTCTCTCTCGTGCTTTCGGTACCTTTCCTCCTCCGGGAGCAGAGCAGTGCTGCAGATCGTCTGACATGTTCGCCCTTCTCTCCTCAGGGTGCAGCAGTTAGAGGAGGAAAACACAGAGCTCAGGACAACAGTGACTCGGCTCAAGTCGCAAACAGAGAAGCTGGACGAGGTGAGCAGCAGGGACAGCTCCTCCCGGGCCTGGACCCGCAGCCAAATGCACAGAGGCCGGTGGCCACCGAGGCCTTTAGTTTCTGAAACTCTAATAAAATTGCCCTAAAAAGCAATAAAATATGAATAATAAATTGTCCTCTTATAGGTCTGATTTTCTGCAGTGAACATATTTTTTTATATAATAAAATGGAGAGAAGGGTTACTTTCTAAACCCTCGGGCTGCCCCCTTCTAGCCAGGTGTCGTCTGGCATCACTGGAGGACGGCAGAGGCCTCGGTGTTCCAGCGGACCTGGAGTCCTAGGGATCTGGGTGTTCCTTAGCGAGCCTCTGCGGGCTCTGTCTCGGGGGTGGTCTGGCTGCCCGAGGTGGCTGACATGGGTCCTCAGGGAACCCCTCTGGGAACCTTCCTCACTCGCCTGCTCTTCCCGGCCCCAGGAGCGGCAGCGCATGTCCGACCGGCTGGAGGACACCAGCCTGCGGCTCAGGGATGAGATGGACCTGTACAAGCGCATGATGGACAAGCTGCGGCAGAACCGCCTTGAGTTCCAGAAGGAGCGGGAGGCCACGCAGGAGGTGGGTCCCGGGCCAGAGGGCTCCAGCTTCCCTCCTTTGCCCTGCTCTCACCGACGGCCTCTCTCGCACGCAGCTCATCGAGGACTTGCGTAAGGAGCTGGAGCACCTGCAGATGTACAAGCTGGACTGCGAGCGGCCAGGCAGGGGCCGCAGCGCCTCCGGCCTGGGCGAGTTCAGCGCCAGGGCCCGCGAGGTGGAGCTGGAGCATGAGATCAAGCGACTCAAGCAGGTGCGCCCTGGGGGCCTCAGAGCTGCGGGACCGGGAGTCCAAGACCCTGGGGGTGGGTCCCACACTCTCCTGCCTGCTCCCCTCAACAACTGGCTGTCAGGGCTGCTTGCCTGCATCTCTCGGCTCAGGCAAGGCAGCCACGGCTGAGGGACGTTTCTGGGGCTTTCCTTGGATCCATAAATAGAAATAGACACCCTTTTCTGTCCTGGGCATGTGGGGTGGAGAATGAGACTCCCCCGGCCGAATATTAGTGCCTCCCTGTGTGGGGTCTCCGGCAGACCCATCTCATAGGCTCTGGGAGCTCCTCTAACAGAGACAGGATCGGGGACCCAGGGCCAGGAGGGGCAGTGACCAAGTGAGGGAGTGATGGCTGCTGAAACCCCATGCTTAGCCCGGCCTAGGATGGGAGCGCGCCATACAAATTACACCCCTGAGTGGGCTCTGACCACCAGGGCAGCTGATGCTGGTACTCACCCTCCCACGTCAGTACTAAACCCAGCTCTTCTCATCCACCAGGGGGCGCCCCGGGTTCCAGGTGTGAGTCCTTAGAAGCCTTTGGCAAAAGCTAGAGCATGGGGCTGGTGAACGGGTCTGGGCAGGGCATGGGCAGGCGGGGTCTGGGGAGTGAGGATGCACCTGGAGAGAGCTAGTCCAGCTGCAGAAGGAGCTGAGGAGAGAGGCCACTGCCACCCCAGACAGACACCCCAGGGCATCGCTTTTCCTCCCCGAGGGTTCAGTATTGGAGGAACCACGGGTGGGCAGTGTCCCCACACAGGGCCTCAGGGGCTCCATTCTGGCTCATGCACCCCCAGGGAGGAAGGGGTGACCTGAAACCAGGCTCCCCAAGCAGGGCTGTGACTCCTAAGAACTCCTTGACCTCCCAGGACCCAGTCCTTTCCCCCCACCCCAAGCCTGGCAGCGACCACATCATTTCTGGGGTCCTGACATGACAGCCGCCTGAGGGGAGGGTGCTGGTGGGAGTCAGATGACAGTGGATGCGGACAGGTGGGTTCTGGATGCTTCCAGGAGCTGATAGTGCCTTTGTCCTCCTCACAGGAGAATCATAAGCTGAGGGATCAGAATGACGACTTGAATGGACAGATCTTGAGCCTCAGCCTCTACGAAGCAAAGAACCTCTTTGCCACCCAGACCAAAGCACAGTCCTTGGCTTCGGAAATCGACACGGCCTCGCGCGATGAGGTAGCGTGCCCGTTCCCTCCTGCTCTCGCTTCGGGGCCCGGTCCTCCTCCAGCCCTGCCCCATCCCCACCTAGGGAAAGCAGACCAGGCCTGGCCCCATCTGCAAAGACCCTGAGTGAGGGCAGAGCTGCAGGAGGATTTAATCAGCTCTGATTTCCCACATGGTGGGAGGAGCTCCGGTTTGGAGCTTGAGTCTTAGCCACAAATGTGCTGAAATGGCCAGTCGATTTCATTAACATGTAGCCCAGAGGGTCTGTGACTCCCATCCTCCAAGCCACTTCTGGAGCACTTGCTGGCAGTCTGCCCTCACTTCATCTTCGGACACCTCGGGGGCTGCCTGAACAGTTTGGGAGGTCAGGACACAGGATCTCCGAGCCTGTGGAGGGGGAGGGATCCAGGCCTCCAGCACCAAAGCCCCCTCTTCTCGCCCACCCGGGTACGGTGATAAAAGCTCAGGTCTCCAAATACTCCGGTTCCATTTCAACATGAATCTAGGACAGTCACCGAACCCCGTACCCTGTGCTTTGACCCTGGCCTCAGCTCTCAGATGAGCTGGGGAGATGCAGCATTTCAGTGACATCCCAAGGGACTGTCAGGAATAGACCTGGAGAGGGGCAGGGGCAGCAAGGGGCCCGTTCCAGGCTGAAGAAACAACCTTACAAGTCTTAGGGCCCTGGGGTTTTGGGTGTCCATCTTGATTATTAATGCCTTTGGCCAGTGTTCTCAGCTTTTACCAAAAACTTACTCACACCTGGGCCCCTCCACAGACCAGTCAAGTCAGGATCTCTGGGGGTGGGCCTGGGCATCTGCGTGGTTCACACACCTTGAGTGTGAGTCGATCCGGGCTTTAGACTTGTGTGCTGGCACCGAGGCTGAGGTTGGTCTTGGGGCTGCCTTGCCTGGGTCTCCTGAGCTCTGTCCTTGGGTACTGGCTCACTGTGAGCCCAGGCACCTGGCTCTGCCCAAGCCGGCCTCTGACCGCCTCTCCCGTTGCCATCAGCTCATGGAAGCCCTCAAGGAGCAGGAGGAGATCAACTTCCGGCTGCGGCAGTACATGGACAAGATCATCCTCGCCATCCTGGACCATAACCCCTCCATCCTCGAGATCAAACACTGAGATGGGGGCTGGCTGCAGATCAGCCTCTGGACCCTGGGATCCCAGGACCAAAGGGCAGACCCTGCCTGAGGATGCGGCCCCAGCCGGGCCCCCACCCCCCCACACTGAAAATGTATCTCTGGCCACCATGTAACGTGTACTGGTGTGGACGTGGGACGCTGAGCACACGGCGAGGGGTGCGCGTGGGGCCGTGGCTGGGGTGACCCGGCGCCGTTAGCTGTCCATGCACTTTGCGGTCCCTTTGCAGGGGTAGAGCACCCTGGAGGTGGCAGGGGGGCAAGGTCTGCAATCAGGAGTGACTGTAATAAGAGCTGGAAGCTTGGGTTGCAGATGCTGGATAAAATGATTCTACCTCGGGGTAAGGATTAAGTGCTCCAGGGAGACAGCTCTTCCTCCCACCCATTCCTTCTGGGAGAAGGAGCAAAGTTATGACCTTTCCTGGGAGTTCAACTATCCAACAGCAGTGTCCTCGCCAGCCTCTGTAGCCATCTTTGAAGTCCAGGTGCTGGAGCTCAGAGAGGAGAAAGTGGTGTTAGGGGGAACATAAGGAGGGGCCCCACCAGCCACCTCCCCGGCCGGCAGCCCCTGCGATGCTTGACTCGGGCTTGCCAAGCCGCCTTCGTTCTGAGAGTCCTCGTCCTCCGTGCCCCTCCCGTCCCTGCTTACCTACCTCTCCCTTCCTGTTTTGTTTTGTTTTATTTTTAAGACCGTGAAAAATATGCAGCGTTCAGCTGGCTGTAATGTGCAGGGATTCAAGGGAGGAGAAGGAGGCTGAGGGATGGGGGTGTTGCAGGCAGGTGTTGGCATCAGGCAACCAGAAACGTGGTTCTTCGGAGAGGAGTACGCTCACCTCCCCACCAGGTTCCTTCTGCCGGCTGCACCTGCAAAGAGGAGCCAGGACGGACCGTCAGCCACTTCCGGGGCTGGCAGTGGGCCTTGCTCACCACCCTGCGTTCCGCGCAGCCTGGTGGCAGCAGCCTCGGCTGGCTCCGATGTTCAGAGCCTGGCCTCCCAACTTTCACAAACACGCCTGCGCCCAGTCCTCAGCTGGTGGGAGACACAGTTGGGGAAGTTTCAGGGCGACCTTAGCCGTCCGTCCTGGGGCACGGTGGGAGTTCACACTGGATCCCCATGTGATCTTTTGCTCCGGGAGTAGATGGGGTACTTTTCCTTTCACTTTTCCCAGTGCTTCTCCATTTTATATGGCCGATTCGATTCCTCAATCCAAATATATGAACATGGTTGGTCTTTATTTCCCCCGGAAGCTCGTTTTCCTTAGCACCCCCAGTGCTCAGTGCTTGGGCGTGTTGGGGAGGGAGAGGAGGAGGGGCTGCCGGGAAGGTAGGGTAGTGGAGGGCGCAGAGGGCCCCTGGGGACTTGGGGGTTCCCTGCTCACAGAGGTGGGCTGTGGCCACGACCCACCTTCATTCCAGTCCCGTCAGCTTTTCCTGTGGTTGGATTATGTGATTTCTTTCCAAGCATATGTGTGGGGTTTGTTTCATGCTGCAAATAACGGGGCTGTGTTGTTGGCTTAATCTAGGAGTTTGGGGCCACCCATACCCAGAAAACCAGGGCAGGAGTCCGTCCCCCCGAGCTTTTCAATTCCTTGGGCTCCGCCGAGGGTCTGAGAAGTGGCTCTGAGAAGCGGTGGTGGAAGGAAAGCATAGGGAGCCGGTCGCTTGAGAATTTGCTAATAGGACGAGCGCCATAAAGGAAAGAGAATCATGACCTGGCTTTGATCTGGGTTCACTTGGGAAGGAGTCCCGCAGAGATGTTGGGGGCTTGCCCCCGGGATGAGCATTTTATGTGTAAAACTGTACAAGCTCTTTAGCTGCAGGGAGGTGGGAGGCTGCCACTGCCTGAGTTGCAGTCACAACGTGGGGAGGGATTTCTGCAGTGGGGCAAGGGGCGCGAAAAGTGGTCAGCCCGCAGCGTTCTGCGTCTCCTCCTGCAGGGGGCGCCACCGGCACACTCCCCGAGGAAGCCCCGCGCCTGAAAAGCCCTCAGGACCTGGCGCAGGGGCGTGGGGTCTCTGGAAGAGGGCGGACTTTAACATGAGGCTGAATTCCATGTACCACACACCTCAAGCCTCCGACATCAGCCAGAATATCTCATCTGAAACCTCGTCTGTCCAATTGGCTTTTTCAGATCCTACTTTTAAAAAGCTCTTCTGTGCTTGAAAGCTAGTCTGAGGAGGGCAGGGACTTCGGGGTCCCAGCCCTCCAGCCCCGGCAGGTCCCAGAGCTGCACTGACTCTGGGTCTGCCCGGTTCCTGTGCTTCCTCCTCCCTCGTGTGTTCTCAGGTTGAGAGTCCTGCCCTGCTCGCTCAGTACTGGTGAACAGTATCTGGGATGCCCAGTGAAATCTGAATGTCAGGTAAACAGCCTAATTTTTAGTGGAAGTGTGTTCCGCACAATAGTTGCACATAATTCAGACGGAGGCTTCGGAACTTTTAAAATTCCCCAGGTGATGGTGATTTGCCTCGGTGGCCTGTGTGGTTTTGGTTCTGGTTCTGGTTCTGGTTCTTGCTAAACCCAGGTAGGAACCAGCACCACCTAGAGCAGTGGTCGCCAGCCCTTTGGACCTCACGGCCCACCGCTGTCCGCGGACCACCGCTGGGTGACCGCTGCCCTAGAGGGACTTCTGCAGAGACGCCCCCTGTAAGTGACGCCGGCCCATCCTTGCACTCAACTCAAGGCGGACAGAACTCACCGAACCGGCACGTTAGTTTCATCTACAGAATCTAATAGAACGAGGCCCCCATCTGGGGGAAGGCGTAAGAAATAAAGTTCTAGTAAAAAAAACTTTTAGATGTGGCCAGAGTTCGACAAGATGTTTTGTTTTAAATGGGTTAGGTTCTCGCCGAATTGTAAGAGGGACAGTTCTTTAGCTTGGCTTGACGTCTGACCTATTAAAAACACAAGCTCGAGAACCTTCCCAGGCCCTTGCACCTGATAGGGTGGTTCTCAGCTCCGGCTGGGCATTGGCATCGCCTGGGGGGAGTTTTAAAGCTCTAACTGGGCTGACAAGTTGGGGTTCAATTGTCCCGGGTGTGGCCCAGGCGTTGAGGGGTTAGAAGGGCTCCCCAGGTTTTGCTAACGTGCAGCCCGGGGCTGGGGCCTGTCCCGGAAGGTTGCCAGCCAGGGAGGAAGTGGCTGTCAGGCTTCTTAATCCAGGTGGCGGCTAACAGAGTCTCCTGCTGGGCAGGTGGTGGGTTTTCCTGAGGTGGTTTCTGATGGCGAGAAGTTAGCAGATCCCTTGACCCCAGGATGCCAGGCCAGGTGCCTTCAGGAGCTGGCGAATCCAGCTGTTCTCACCAGCCTGCGGGTTAGCATCTTGAGTGGGCAGGTCTGCCTGGTGCCCGCAGGCAGTGGGTGGCAGGAGTGGGGTTGAAGGAGGAGGCGCAAGACAGCGTGGCAGGGAGTCGACAGCTCAGAAGCAGGGAGGTTTGCCTCCGGTCGGTGTCCCCTGGGTGGGTAAGGGTTGCGCCAGCTCCTCTCCTGTGAGTAGCCAAACCAACACCCGGCCCACAATCAGGAGGCCCAGGTGCTGTCACACCGTGAGCCTGATTCCTGGCCCAGTGAGGGCGGCACAGTGGGTACTTCTGTCACAATGAGGGACAGAGGCCTCCAAGGCCTCCTGGGGCCTGTGGGTCCGGGAGAAATTGGCCCTCTTTTTGCGCTGTCTATGTATGTGTGTTTAATGCATTAGCAAATTTAAACCTAAAAGCTAATTTTAGATGTGGTTGGATACGGGGCAAGTTTTTGGATGGTCACCATGCCAGGGAAATGACTTGGTTGTCCCAGCAGATCTGCAGCGAGGCTTCTACAGGCCTGAGGTGGGTGTTAGATTGAGGAGAGGGCCATTCCATGCTGTCACCTCCCAGCCTTTCTTCCTCTGGGACTAGGCAGCCCCTCTCGGGGTGTGATTCAGGCTGGGGACACAGGCATGCTGCTGCAGTGCCTCAGGCTAGGGGGCCATGCCCTCCCCGTCACTCTGAGCAAGTCCCTCCCCTTCCCTGACCCTGGGGCCTCTGGGTCCTGCCCTCCTGCTCTGTCTGTGTGTGCATGAGAGGGCAGGGGCGGGGGCAGGACCACGGCTGCCCACCTGCATGGCAGGGCAACTCCAAGGCTGCCCTCCTGGGAACATAGACTTTCTAGAAAGTTGTTTCCAAAAACAAAAACCCTGGTGAGGTTGATGCGCATGATGATGTTGCTCCGACCTTGTGCTTCTCTTCCCATTGTCACTGTAGCGGGGTGTCTGCCCAATCCCCCCAGGAGGGGGGGCTGGGAGTGACACCCAGGGCCACCCCTGCAGGATCTAAGTGCTGCTGTCCCAGGAGCCCGAGCCTCCTGCTGGGGACCCTCTGTTCTGTGCTGCACAGGCTGCATTTTGTCTGCATGGTTTGGGGTCATTGTCCTTGTGCCTTTTTCTTCCCCGTCACCCCTGTACAGGACTTTCCACGTTGCCACTGCCCCCTTTTCTACATCCTCTCGTTGCCCCGGCCCATGCCGAGCCCTGTAAATGTGTACATAGTGTTGCACTCCGTGTCCGCGTGCCTCCGCCACGTCTGGCCTGCTCCCCCGTGTCCCAGCTCCCCCGCCGCAGGGGCCAGGCTCCACTGCCCCTTCGTCACTCAGCCGCGCAGACGTGGTCACTTGTACAGAATTGTCCATGACGGTCTTAAGCTTGGGGGGCTCGGGCCCACTTAGTCCCTCGTCTCGCCTGCTGCTAGTGTCGAAGCCTCGCACACCAGAAAGGGTGACTTGGTGTAAACTCCCACAAACCTCTTGTGTTGGTGTCAATATTTATAGAAAGTAGAGCGCACCTTCCCAACCTGGAGCTTCAGCCCGGCAGGGACGTTCCGGGTCTGCCAGCTCCGCGGGCCCCTTGGGGATGCACCCCCGCCCCCCGGGGAAGCCGCTGCGGTCTGGTGTCTAGAACAGCTGGGGACCAGTGGGCAGAAGGAAGAGGCTTCTCGCTGCTGCCCCATCTGCCATTAACAACTGCCAAGCTCTCCCTCATCTGCTGAAGGTGCTCAGACCCGGGAGCCATTAAATCCCCCACTGACGTCGGGATGCAGGTCAGACCGGGCGTGGCTGCAGACTCCCTCGCAGCCTAGCGCTATCCCAGCTCTTACCACCCTCTCGGCTGGGCCTCCTGGGGGCGGGGGAGGGGGTTCCAATGGAATGAGTTGCACATGTGGCCTCAGGTCCAAGGGTTGTTGATGGCTTTGACTCTCTGTGGATTCCGAACACCTGAGTCTTTAGCCCCAAGAGCCTCCACCTGGAAGCGGGTTTAGCTCTCTGCCCTCGGGTTCAGGTGAGGCCTCCGCCTCCAGGCCCCAGGGCGGGGAGAGTGGGGTGAGGCCCAAGGCTGTGAACCAGGGTCCCGAGCTCTCCCCTCCACCCTGCTTCCAGCCCAAAAGAAGCAGGCTCTCGAGGCGGAGGCGGGCTCCCTCGGGAACTAATGTACAGACTGAGGTGTAAATAAACAGTTTGCTTTTCTTGCCTGACTTAGTGGTGAGTTTCTGTGGTGGAGGAGGAAGGAGGAAGGCGGGGGGCTGGTCCCCGGGCTCCTGGAGATACACCATCTCCCTACAAAGAGCAGGCCTCACCCCGTGTGCCAGGCGGCTGGTGCTGACCCGCAGGGGCTGGGGGTCTCCCTGCCGACTCTTGCTGTAGCCCGCAGGCCCAGGAGATGCATATGGATCCCAGAGCTCCTCTAACACCACCAGCCCAACCCCAGGGCCGAGTTTGAAAAGCTTGTCCTCGCTGCAACCACATTCCCTCTCCCAGCCAGGGCCTCCCAGGGTCTCTGCTTCTCCACTGTCCTCCAGGCCAGCCACTGTGACCCCTGGGCACAGGCGAAGTCCCCCACTCAGCCTGGTTTCCCACCGCCCTGCCAGCGCTGGCCCTGCCACAGATGGAGGTGGCTTCAGGGTAGGTGGCCAGAGCCCCAGATTTCTACCCTCTTCTTGCTCACCCCTTCCTCATTATTACAGGTTCTCAGGTGTCAACGGGATTTGTAGGTCACCCAGCTGCTGGAGATGAGTCTGCCCTCCCTGTTGGCTAGAATTCTAGGGCAGGCGAGACCAGACGCCTGCACTTCCCGGGGAGGCCTCGTGCCACGGGTCTGCCAGTGCAGGCGGGCGACCCCTTTCCCATGGCCTCCTGGGCTCCCGGGAAGTCACCTCCCAACACTGGGGGTTGTGTTCTCTCGGACCTTATTCCCTCCATCCTCGTAACGTGTCCTCTTTCCTTCCCAGCGAGGCTGCCAGATTTTGCAAATAAAAATACAAGAGACCCAGTTAAATTTGAATTTCAGCAACAAGTTGTTTAAGAGTGTCCCATGCAACGTTGAAACGCTGCTCAGTGTACACCTGAAATCTGAATGTAGCCGGCACTCCTACTCCCACCCTCCCAGGGCCTCTGCTGCCTCCGGTTCCTGAGTGTTAACTTGCACACCAGTTTCAGAAACAAGTTCCTTATTACTTTGACACTTTTTTTTTAAAGATATGTTTTTATTGATTACAGAGAGAGAAAGGGAGCAGGAGGTGGGAACATCAATAATGAGAATCATCCCTCGGCTGCCTCCTGCACGCCCCCTACTGGGGATCCAGCCCACAACCCGGGCATGTGCCCTGACCAACCATGACCTCCTAGTTCATAGGTCAACACTCAATTACCGAGCTACACAGGCCAGGCGCCACCACTTGCTTTGAGTCTGGTTCTGCCTTCTCCCCAGTCTTCCAGAGCAGCTGCTAGCATTTCCGGGAGCTCTGGCCCCCTCACAGCCTGCCTCGGGTCATGTGTAGACATCTGGAGCCCCGAAAAGGACTTGACGTGGAGGTGAATGCTGAGTGGAGTCAGGGAAGTGGAGGGGAGCAGAGTGGAGTCCTGGGGACCAGGGTGGGTCAGCAGCATTGCTAAAGAACCCCAGTATCGACTTCTAATGTACTGACGCTTCACAACCCTCAAGCTATTAACCAGTTTCTAAGCACCGACTCTGTTCATGGAGAGATTCCTGGACTGGAAACCAGAGGCCTGGATTTGGACCCCCAGCCCCTGACGTCCTGCTGTGTGCCTGAGCCAGGCACTCACCTCTGGGAGCTGCAGTTGCCTGGACTGTAAGCAGAGGAAATGACAGTTCGTCCCCTGACGTTGGGACGAGGAGTGCCTGCGTGGCAGGTGCCCAGGTCCCGGGTGGGGCTCCAGTCAGCGCTGCAGAAGCACATCTGGCTTTCAGGAGGTAAGGTTATCAAACTGTGTTAGTTTTCTAGGGCGCTTGTAAAAACGTACCACCACTGGGTGGCTTCACACCACAGAAATTTATTCTCTCACAGTTCTGGAGGCCAGAAGCCTGAAATCAAGGTGTCAGTGGGTTGGTTCCTCCTGGAGCTTTGAGGAGGGTCGGTTCCGGGCCCCTGTCAGCTTCTGCTGCTTGCCAGCATCTTGACGTCCCTTAGCTTGTGGCTGTGTCTTCACGTGGACATCTTCCTTCAGGATATCTGTGTTCAAATCTTGCTTTTCTTTTCTTTTTTTAAAAGTATATTTGTATTGATTTCAGAGAGGAAGCAGAGGGAGAGAGAGATGGAAACATCAATGAGAGAGAATCATTGATTGGCTGCCTCCTGTTATGGGAGATCTAGCCTGCAACCCTGGCACGTGCCCTGACCGGGAATTGAACCGTGGCCTCCTGGTTCATAGGTCAATGCTCAACCACTGAGCCGCACCGGCTGGGCTCACCTTTCTTATAAGGACGCCAGATGTTGTAGTAGGACCTCAACTTGGTTATACCTGCAAACACCATATTTTCCAATAAGACTGCATTCACAGGCACCAGGAGTTAGGACTGCAACATATCTCATGGTTGGGGGGGTGAGGGCGGGGCACACAATTCAACCAAGTGTACTGTTCTGGAGACAGGTGGGAGCACCTGCTGCTGGGTGTCAGGTGGTGCCCTCTGCACAGGTCCGTGCCCACTCACCGGTCTTGGAGAAGGTTTCCTGACCCCTGTAACAGATGACGTCATCCCCATGGCCCCCAAAGCCTCAGTTCCTGCTAAGTGTTTCACTGTCAGGTCCCACCAACTCACTGGGCCCTTAAATGTAGGGGCTTTTAGAGTTGCCTGTGACCAGGTCAGAGTCTCCTGAATGGGTTCAAAATATCAGCACGAAATCAGTCAACCAGCCAACTTAACCTGCTGAGCAGCACAGCGTGTGCAAGCTCTGTGCCCGGCACTGGGAGTTGGTACAGAAAAGACAGCAGAGGCTTCTGTCCTGAGGGAGGGGAGAGGCACCAGAGGGCTGCAGGAGCTGGGGGCCAGGGATGCCGTCCCCAAGGAAGGGGCGTTTCAGCAGGGCCCCTAAGGCCTGGAGGACTCAGGAGCTACAGGTGGGGGAGGCTTGTAGAAAGCTCCGCCCTTTCAGGGTACTGTGCCTGGGAGGGGTGCTGGTGAGGCAGCACAGAGCCTGTGGGCTAAGGGTGGGTACCCACTCAGTCGCCCATGAAGCAGAGGATTGGTTTCAGCAGCACCTGGTATAGGGCGAGGCGCTGGGCTGTGATGGCGAGCAAAGCCGACCCGCCCCCATCCCCGTGACACAAGGAGCATCTAGGATGCTGGATGGGAGTCTCCTCCTGGCTGCACAGGTGCGTCTGGGGGAATGCTAAGCCAGGTGGGTACAGGCAGACCCCGGAGCCATGGAGGGCTCGGTTCCAGACCATGGCACTCAGCGAGCATCACAGTAAAGCGCCGTCATCTTTTCAATGGTGGAGGGACTTGCCTTCAAGTTGTAGAAACACAACATCTGAGAAGCACCAAAGGCGAAGCACAGTACAAGGAGGTGCGCCTATGTGTATGAGGACCCGGCCCAGCGCTGTGGATTCGGGGGTATGGCGGGGCTGGACACTTTTGTGGGGGCTTTTCTGTTTGTTTTTCTCAAAGTCCCCAGGTGATTCCAGGGGTGAGAATTACGGGTGCATACTCACTCCTGAAACCACTTGAGGAGTTGGGAGAGTTCAGCTGAGGGTGGAGGAGGAGGAGGAGGCGCCAGGTGAGGGAGGTTGGGGAGGGCGCAGGAGCAAAGGCCTTAGAGAAGCGGCAGGAGCAGAGCAGGACCGCCCGCTGAGGAAGGATCTTACGCCTGGGAGCCGCCAGCTCACCTGACTTTCAGAGCAGCAGGCAACCAGGTAGGTTGCTAAGGAGAGGGATGAAGGCAGCCTGGACTCGGGTAAGACCTGGTTTTATTGTTTGTTTTGCTGAGTGGGACGAGGAGTTGGAATCACTGGGTGAGGGTGGTCACTTGGGCAGGGAAACCAGGCTTCTCACAGCCCTCCTGGGAGGGTCTCCAGCCTCCCGTCTCCAGGAAACAACTCAGCTACAGCCGCAAGTGGGAAAGCTATTCCTCCAGCTCATGTTCAGGCCTCAGGGCAGCAGGTGCAGCACCCTAGCCCTCATTGGGTCCAGAGACCCGTGGTCAGCAGGATGGTCAGTGGCCAAACAGAGGGGTGTTCAGTGGTCAGCAGGGGTGTTCGGTGGTCAGCAGGATGGTCAGTGGTCAGCAGGGGTGCTTGGTGGTCAGCAGGGGGTGCTCAGTGAGAGGCAAGGCAGGTTCCCCTCCAGTCAGTCCATCTGGGTGTCTGTGCTGATTTTGGAGCCCTGGGAATTGGCACGATGCCGCCCCCTCTGAGCCCCTTCCCCCTGCTTGGCCCGCAGGAGGCTGCCAGGAGATGGTACATGTTACCTTTTACCTATTTAGGGCTTGCCACGTGCCAGGCAGTGATCTGAGCGCTTGCCGTGTTTTGCGTCATTTAACCCTCAGACAACCATGAGGTGGGTGGTAGGAGTACCCCATTTTCCACCACAGGTGACCTCACTAGACACAGGTCACCCAGGCTCCGCACTCAGGTGCCGGGGTAGGGAAGCATCATCCCAGACCTCAACCGGCTCCCCCAGGAGTGGCTGCTCAGGCTGGGGAGGCCCTACAGCCGGAAAGACTTCAGGGAGAAGGCAGCCACGTGCTGAGCCTGGTGCCTGGGGGGCTCTCGCGGGCCGAGGGGCTGTACAGAGGGCCTGGCGGGGCACCGTGGGCGCAGTAGCGTGGAGGTGGGAACTCGTGCACCTTGTTTGCTCTGATGAGGAGCAGGAGCAGAGGCCCAGGGAGGACGGTCAGCCTTGTGGGCTGGGCTGCACATGAAGTGGGCTGAGGGCTCCACCGTGCTCCAAGGCCCTGGGCGAGGTTGTGGACTTTAGGGCTCAGGGAGTCCAGAGCCAGCGTCAGGCCAGTCCTGCTGGAACTAACCAGGGGGCTGGGTTGGGGCTGCAGGAAGTTCCCCTCTGGCTCCTGCTATCACTCCAAGCACTGGCTTTATTATCAGGTTCTGACGGAGGCTCCAACACATTGGTATGGCCTCTAGGTTAAAAAGTAAATTTAAAAAAATCCTGTGCCCAACCAGTGTGGTTCAGTGGTTGAGCATCAACCTATGAACCAAGAGGTCACATTCAATTCCTGGTCAGGGCACATGTCCAGGTGGCAGGCTCGGTCCCCAAGAGGGGGCGTGCAGGAGGCAGCTGATCGGTGATTCTCATAATTGATGTTTCTGTCTCTCTCTCCCTCGCCCCTCCTCGCTGAAAGCAACAAAAACATATTTAACAATTTTTTTAAAAGAAAGATAGCCGCCATTGACTCTCTCCCGATGGGCGGGGCACTGTCTGTTGAGAGGCGGAGGTGACTTCCCCTCCTCTCGAAGGTGACTGGCTTTGCGACTGTTTGATCACTGGCACAAACAGCATCCGCCTGGCAGGTGTGACGTCCTGGGATTGCTCAGCTCTGGCCTTAAGTAGCCTGCAGGGAGCGTCTGCTTCTTTCCTCTTGAAATGCGCCCTCTCGGAGGCCAGCTGCCACGCTGAGGAAGCCCCAGGAACCACATGGAGAACAGCTGGAAGGCCCAACGCGGCCTCACCCCCATGGCCAACAGCCCAGCTAAGCTCCCGGCTAGTGTCGGCCGTGGGAGTGAGGCCACGCCGGGCCTCCCGGCCATCCCAACGCCCCGGCAACCCCAGGCGGAGCAGAACTGCCTGGTCAACCCAGAGAACCGTGACAAGTGATTACGTTCTTGTTTCAAGCTCGATGATGATCCAGCAATAGATGCATGAAACACAGGTCTTCAGTGCTTTCTTCTCTCCCAGGCTTCCTCCCGGAAGACCCATCTTTCCCCAGAGGAATCCATCTTGGGGGGTGACTTGGTCCATACGTCCTCTGCCCTCAACCCAGGTAGACCTCTCCCTGTCCAGGAGCCCCACGGGGACCCTGACTGCCCGTGAGGGCAGGGTCGTGCTCAGGGAGATTTCCGAGGCTGCAGCCGCTCAGCATGGTGCTCACTGAGCTCCCGCCTTGTTTGGGGGCTTCTGAGGAGCCTGGTGTTTTTAGCCCGTGATCCACCTGCCAGTTCTCCCAGCCCCTACCATCTCAGCACCCCGTCCTGAGACCACTGTGTGGCCAGCACAAGTCCAAAGAGGAGAGAAACAGACTCCACCTTTAGATGGGAAAAGCAGCAAAGAAGTCATGACCATTCAGTCTACACCTCCGGGATTTCCGATCCTTCTTTCCTGCTTTATTTTCCTTCCTCGTACCTACCACCATCTGACATACTATATGTTTTGCTTATTTATTTTAAAAGGGAAGTGCCGCCAGGACAGGGATCTATGCTGCTGCGTCACTGCTGTGGCCCCAGCACGAGCACAGGGTCTGGCAAGTAGTAGGTGCTCAGTGAGGACTCACTGAAGGAATGAATGATTGGGTGCTCTTACCACGGTACCACATGGAGGTGGAGGGAGGGTATGGCCTCATTCTTGCCCAGTAGGAGGAGCTCTGTGTTCCGGAACCAGCTCACTTTTGGGTCAAATTTCAGAGCATCTTGGCCAATGCAAAAACTATCAAACACGGTACACACAAGTTTAGGAAACAGAAGTCAGACCACACACGTACAGCCGTTACTCCTGGCAGAGGGACAAAGCCAGGCTCCCGGGCCTCCCCAGCTAAGAAGTAGACCTGAAGAGGCCCACAGTGACTGACCCCCCTCAGTGAGCAACCCAGGCGCAGCCCCCACTGGCCATGACTCATAGCAGGTGGGTCAGAAAGAAAGGGATTCCAAAATTATCTACTTTTTAAAAGTTGTGTGTTTTTTTTTAATTGACCCTTAGAGAAGTTTTAGGTCCACAGCAAAACCGAATGGAAAGCACAGAGTTCCCATATTACCCCGCCCCCTCCCCCAGGGTCCCCAGCACCAACACCCTGCCTTGGAGTCTTAAGTCTGTCAAGGAAATGATCCACTAATAAGGAAATGCTCATCCTGCTAAGTGAGGAAAATCAGGACACCGGGAAACACACACAGGTGGAAGTGAGCTGACTCTCCTAACTACTGTAGATGCTCTTTCATCGGAGTCATTGATTTCAGAAAGCACCCTGTGTGCCCCTGAAAAGGAAGACACACTGGGGGGCTCCATCCCCTGTAAATCCGTTGTCACCTGGTTTCTAATTTAAAATGTGAAAAGAACATGTACCTCAGAAGCAATGAATTACAGTGTTTTGTACACATAAAAGTGCAGGCAGGGTGCTTCTCTCTGGGGGGAAGACTGCAGGTCCTTTGAATTCTCTTTACAATTGCTGTTAAAAATGTTCCTGTCTCTTGAACAAATGGTGCTGGGAAAGCTGGATCACCACATGCAAAAGAAGGAAGTTGGATACTTACTTACACCATATACGAAAATTACCTCAAAAGAGATTAAAGGCCTACACATAAGATCTGAGTTGATATCTCTTAGAAGAAAAAATAGGGGGAAGGTTTCATGACATTGGCCTTGGCGATGACTTCTGGTATATGACGTCAAAAGCACAGGTAACAGATTTGAAAATAGACAAATAAGACTACATAAACCTTAAAAATTTTGCAGAATAAAGGAAACAATCAACAGTGAAAAATTAACCTACAAAATGGGAGAAAATATTTGCAAACCATCCTAGATAGTAAAAGGCTAATATGCAAATTGTCCCCTCTACCAGGAGTTCAACTTGGAGTTTGACTAGGGGGTGGGGCCAGCCAGCCAACTGTCTGTGGCCCCTTCCCCCAGCTAGCCGCACCCCCGATAGCCCACCCCCATCCATATCGGGGTGGGCCGGCTGGACCCCACCCATGCACGAATTCGTGCACCGGGCCCCTAGTATATCTCATAAGAGGCTAAATATCCAGGATATATAAAGAACTACAACTCAGCAATGAAAAAAACAAACAACCTGTATAAAAAATTGGCAAAGGACTTGAACAGACATTTTCCCAGAGAAGATATACAAATGACCAACAAGCATATGAAAAGATGCCCTTCATCACTAATTAGGGAAGTACACATCCAGCCACAATAAGATGCTATCTCACACCCCTCAGGACGGCCGTATAGAACAGCAACACAAGCATTGACATGAATGTGGAGAAATCGAAACCCTTGTGCACTGTTGGTGGGAATGTAAATCAGGACAGCCACTACGGAAAACGGTATGTAGGCTCCTCAGAAAATTAAAAATAGAATTCCCATATGATCCAGCTATCCCACTTCTGGATATATATCCAAAAGAATTGAAGACAGGACCTCAATGTATTTGCACACCCATGTTCATTGCAGCATTACGCATGATGGCCAAGAGGTGGAAGTGAGCTGGACGTCCATGGTGGGATGTGTGGATAAAGAAACATTCGATGGAATATCCTTGGGCCTTAATAAAGGAAATCAATGTCATGTGACCATATAGACCTTGAAGACATTGTTGCTGACATTATGCAGCCACAAAAAGACAAAAACTGTGTGATTCCACTCATGTGAGGTACCCTGAGTAGTCAAACTCCTAAAAGCAAAGTAGATTGGGGGTTGCCAGGGGCTGGAGAGAGAGGGATAAGGGGAGTTGCTGATCAGTGGGAACAGAGAGTCAGTTTTGCAAGCTGAGAGGTCCCGGGGATCTGGTGCACCGCAACGTGCATGCAGTTAACACGACTGCAGTGTCCATTTAAAAATGGTTAAGTGGTACATTTTATGTTCTTTATCACACACAATAGCTTTTCTGGGTTTTCCCAAATCCCCACAATCTATACTTTTCTTAAAGTTCTGCAAATAAGCAAGCATGGCTGTGGCAGTGGCAGGGTGGGCAATGGCCTGACTGGGTTTGCGTACCCTCCCCGGGTGTGGTGTCCAGAAGGCTGGGCCCAGAGGGAGGCTGGCAGGTGCCCCGCCCACCCCCAGGCACTTCCCTTAGAACAGGTACTGTGGCCAGAGGCCAAACAAGCACAGAGGGATTTCATTTCTTCTTTTTTTTCAATTAAACAAAAATACAAAATCTACAAAAATATATAGTATAAGTCCTATTTTCACTGTTTCGGCCTTTTGCCTTTTACAGAATAAACATTACCAATAAAGTCTCCTATGCAGTCTCCTTTATACCCTGCTCTGTCTTTCCTTTTACTTCAATAATAAATGCTATGTATCGTCCTACATCGTGCTTGCTCGCTCTGTGCTGGTAATCGTCCCTTTGAATCTAGCTCATTCCTTTTGGTGGTGACCTGACCCACGGTATGGGCAGACTCAGACTCGTCCATCCAGGTCGCCGCCACCAGTGGTTCAATCCGGTCGGCACTGTCGCCAGGAACATCCCCGAGGCATCGCCTTGTGCGCCCACGTGGGTTTCTCCTGAGCAAGGCCACCTTGTTTAAAATGATGTTCATTCGGAGTCTCGCGCCCAAGGCTCGTGCCAGGGGTTGAAGGGCAAGGCAGGCGGGAGCCAAAAGCAAGCGAGGGGAGGGAGGTTCTGTTTTCACAGAGGGTGGTTCCTGCGGGATCAGCGAGGAAAGGTCACGTCCCCGAACCCCTGCAGCCTGGCCCCAGCCCTCCTGTCTCCCTGCATCTTTCTCCAGCGCCAGGCCCGTCCACGCTTGCACCGCCGGGACAGAAATGACCCCGCCAAGGTCACGCACGTGGCGGCTCACCCATCGGGCAGAGAAGCTAGTGCAGATGCTTGGCCCCGGCTCGCTGGGGGCCGCGGGCTCCGCTGCCGCTCCCGTGGTAACTGGCATTGCTCGTGGTTTTTCTGCACGGGGGCTCCGGGCCCGTCCCAGGCTCTGCGGGCGCCGTGTCCCCCGGGGCGCTGGCGGTGTGAGGACGGGCCGGCTCTCGCGCTCCACGGGTCCAGCCCCACAGCCAGCAGGACGCGGGCGCCTGGCGAGGTCCCAGTGGGCGGGGCGGGGGCGGGGCCTGGGGCGGGGCCGGGGCGGGGCCGGGGCGGGGCGTCGCCCTCCGCGCCTGCGCCACTTGCCCTCCACTGAGAGCTTCTAACGCTGGCTTGGCTGTCAGGCGCGGTGGCCAAGTGGTAAGGCGTCGGTCTCGTAAACCGAAGATCGCGGGTTCGAACCCCGTCCGTGCCTGGGCTTTGAGGTTGGGGTTAGGCAGTGGGGCTCCGGTGGCCTCTTGTGCGCTATCCCCACCTCCCGCTATTTGGCTTTTTTAACTTTTCGGGTTTTGTTCATAACCCTTGCACAGCGCAGACATGTCTGGGATCCCTGTGCTGCTGATGGGGACACCCACACCCAAGGCGAACAGCTCACACTAAGCATTGGAATAGCCAAATATGGTCCTGTCGTGCTGGTTTTGTGTGTCCTGAGGGTGGCAGCACTTCCCAGAAAGGGCATTTTGGGTTTCTGGAGATGGGTTTTATTGGTTTCTGTTTGTTCCTAGAAAGGTGAGTTAACCACACCGTGCATGCCCCCCTGCCTTTTTTGTCTGAGTCAGGAAGCCAATCACATTGTTCAGTTGATGGGTGCTTATTCCTTTCCCAGCCCTTGTGAGCTAAGCCTTTGAGTCTGGCCCTAGCCAGCTATGACACCCCTCAAGTCATCTCTAGCGTAAGCAGCCCGATTTAATAGGACATTATGTTGAGTGCTTCTCATTTGGATACACTATAGCCTGTCTGTTCCTTTCTTCAACTGTGACACTCAGCACTGAAAATACTACTCCAGATATAGTCTCACTAATGGAACTTAACCTCCCTCATTCTACATTCCATACTTCTGTTAATGTGACCTAAAGTCACATTACCTTTCAATGCAGTTCATCAAAGGGATTTCAGGTGGATTGAAAGTCAGCAGAGTCTCTTTGGAATAGTGTCTAGAGTTATCAAAAGATAGGGCGTGGGCTCAGGCAGCAGGGAAATATATTTATCATTTCCCTAATATCCCAGTAAATGAAAGAGATGCTTGGCTTTTCAAGGGAATGCTGAGCTAGGTGTCAATGTCAATATGGACTTGGCAGATTCCAAATATCCAGGGATAGGAAGGGGAAATTTCCTGAACTGTTGAGTATTTGCCTTAAATCTTATCTCTGAATTTGGATTACCGATCCTTGGAACTCTGAGGCTGGGCATTGGGTTTCCTGCAGTAGCTGGAGCTGAGAATTCCATCCCAACAGAGGGGGGTGGAGAGCCAAGCCAAAGTCAATGAAAGAGGGTCAAGGTACAGAGGAAGTCAACATTCAGATGTTGGGAGAAACGTGGGCCCTCAAAGGTGAAGAGCCAGAGACAGGGGTCAACTATGGAGCCCCGTCAGGGTTGGTCAGCTATAAACACCAGGGTGCACGTGGGAGCAGAGAGGTCTTATAAATGACCTGAAGGCCTTCAGGTATTACACTCGCTTCTGTGGGGCTGGAGGTAGTTATTGGCTTCAAGGGTGAGGGGAGAGGCGGGAGGAGACACTTATGCTGAGTTCCCAGTACGACCTCTATTCAACCACATATATACCTTGGACTTCAGTTTCTTTTTTTTTTTTTTTTAATTTATTTTTTTTAATTTATCTTTATTGTTCAGATTATTACAGTTGTTCCTCTTTTTTCCCCCATAGCTCCCCTCCTCCCAATTCCCACCCCAACCTCTGACCTTGCCCCCCCATTGTCCTCATCCATAGGTGTACAATTATTGTCCAGTCTCTTCATGCATCCCCAACACCCTTAACCCCCGAAAATTGTCAGTCCACT